>JALLOT010000357.1:0-21256 GCA_036939595.1 Thalassiosira livingstoniorum | reverse complement strand
TTTGCACTTAGACTTTGGTCTGGCAGCAATAGCACCATTTTTCATTACACCAAAAATTCCATTTAACTCTAGAATTTGTCTGAATGGTATATGGGACAATGTAAGTATAGAAAGTAGGAGGCAGATACTTAGCACTATCACAACTAGGCACTGGTGAATAGTGACTAAAATATTGATCATGTGATACAGCCTCAATCAACATATGGCATTGTACACCCAACTTCAAATGTCAAAAGTGGCTCATGAGAGAGAATGTGCAGGGCTTCCAGAGAGTTGGATTACTGTTTTTAAACTCTTTTTACCTTATACTCCATAGCCATAAATATTGACTGAGAAACATTTTTTGTTTATTTCCATACAAGAAAGTCTTTTCTTAGGCATGCTTGCCTAGAAAGTTCAATTTAGGGTTGACATACTAAATAGCTTCTTTCACAGACCCACCAAATGCAAATGTAATCTAGAATTTCTTACTTGTCATCATGAACTGTGATGAGTGGTAAAAACAAAACAAAAACATCCAAAAACTTAGACCTAGAATATTGAAACTGATATTTCATATGCAATTGAAATTATCTTAGATCTGGTACCAAATGAGGCATTCTTCCAACAAGACAGCACAAACCATGAAGTAAAGCCTCGGACAAGGACCACTCATGTGATCATGTCTTATTTTTGAGAGCCTGCTTTCAGAGCAATCTAAATTAGTCTACCTTTGAAATTTAATTGTTTTTTTTTTTTAAATATTCCATTTCCAATACAATAGAAGTGTTTATTTGAATTGTACTTTCTGGAAAAGGAAGAACACATTCAAAAATTATCTTCCCCAATTATCATTCATTTTTTCATTTTTGTATACTTTATTGTATTGTCCATCAAGCTGATTGTGTTTCGGTTAAAAAAATCTAAGGAAATAATTCTAAAAACAAAAAGTCATGAACACAGCTTAGACCCCAGTAATACAATGCTGAAATATTGTAAAGTTCAAAAACACAATGTTCTGTAAATAATTGCACTATTGATGCAGATTCAACATGAGCTTATTTTTGTACTTCATTGAGTGCAAAATAACAATAACAGAAAGATAGCAGTGCATTTTTTTCTGTGTTCTTTTGCACTAGTTGGAGTACAATGACAGACCCTTTTCTTTTTTCAGAGGAACCATTCATTTCCAATTCTCAGAAGAAGGCTAGCACTAGCATGGAGGTTCCAGCACAAATAAAAAACTATAACTGTCATTGCTCAAGGTATGCCACGGCTGATGCCTGGTGACCAAAACAGACCATCAACATCTCATAGCTGATCAGAAGAAGCCAACATTCATGTAACTGCAACATGTGATTGATACTTTGGTGCTGCATACTGCACAAATGGCACATCTGTCAGAGCATATGTTGTGGAAGAACCCATGCCTTCTTAGCTATTCTCAAGCTTCTGCGTGCCAATGAGCTTGTCAAATACCATTGCTGCAGTACAACAATTTTTACTAGGTAGTAGAACTGACATTTTAGTTGATGTAATACATGATAAAGTATTATGATGTCTGCAGATTTCAAAACGAGGAATCTGGTATGTTTAAAATTTCCTCTCATGCAAATTGCAAACTTTCTAGGACAGACACCAACTACTTTCTGACAAACCAGGATGAAATGAAGTAAAGGAAACAAAAAGAATTGCATTTGTTATTCCTAAATTTGAACAATATAGGAAAAAGGGCAATAATGATGGTAGTTCAATTTCAATCGCATTCATAAATATGTTACAAGATGGAAAAACATACACCATAATCTTCCACATGTTCAATTGCAATCCATTCCCCCTACTTAAATTCTACCACCTCAACTTTATGTTAGTTTTGCATTAGCTGAATAACAAAACATCAAGCATTTGAATTTATATCTCAGACAAATAATTCAGTCAAGATCAACCCCATGAAACACTGCAGCAATTTCAGACATCCTACCAACAAAATCATCATAACCCGCCAAATCCGCATGAATTTCCGCCTGATCAAAACAGTACTGCATCAGACGCCCATGACCCGTCTCCGCATACCTCCTCGCCGACCTCAACTCCTCCTCCATCTTTCTCAAATGAAACCCACCCACATCTCCCAATTGTCTCACTACCTCCTCCTCCCTCATTCTCCATTCCGACATGCAATGAATATATTCTGCGTGATCCCTAGCTTGACTCAAACAATATTCCATCATCCGTCTATCTCCCTCCTTGGCATAACGAACTGCCATTTGAATTTCATCTTGCATCCTCTTTTTATGAAACGATGTTGTATTCCCCAATTGATTCATTCTTGTATCCCTCGCACGAACTTCCCATTCATTCAAAGAATGTATCTGAATCGCATGTTGCTTTGCAGCCTCAAAGCAGTATTCCATAAGACGGGTATTTCCCTCGTGAGCATAATTGGCAGCTCGGTTCAATTCGTGTTCCATTTGGTTACGATGGAAGATGTGGGTGTTGGCGAGGTTATTCCGGATTTTGGAGGCTTGGAGTTCGTATTCGGGGAGGGAGTTTGTGATTCGAGCGTGTTCTTTGGCGAGGTTGAGGTTGTAGTCCATGAGGAATTTGTTTCCTTCTTTGGCACATTTGAGTGCTGAGGCTAGATCTTGGTTCATTTTTGTTTTGGTTGGGAAGTTGATCTTTTGTTTGGTACTAGGAGTACTTGTTTGGTAAACTGTCAACAGTGATATTTATGGATGGTAAAAGATTTTTGAAATTGACAGTGGCAATTTTATCTGCTAACATTCATTTGAATAAGATGATGTTTTATGCATGATGTTGTGGTTGTCTATTCTGGTAGTAGTGGGATTATTTCGTCTGTGAGCTATTAACACATCTTTGTTGAAGCTGTTGAAAGTTGTTGAAAACAAGTAGGTTGAAAATGCCCTTGAGGTTCAGTGCAGCATTCTCTGGCCGGGATTCGGGTAAATAACTATTAATTGATGATGTGTAGTACCATAGTGAAGAGGCTGCGCAGCACATACATTGTTCCGTCATTTTTTCTTTTCGTCCTGCCCAGTTTCGTCCTGTTGAAAAACGGTTAGGGTTCGGTTTTGAATGAACGCCGTTAGGTACTCTGATATCCTGATATGATGTAAGCTCTCAATCACATTTCCATCAAATGTCGTCGTCTCCATCGTCTGGGCTTACTCTGGCTGCAAACATACAACAGAAAGCTTCTGGCTCGTCGTATCTACAAAATACTCGTATGTATGATAAGCCATAATTTCCAAAACAAAGTCCTCCCTGCAAGATCCCGAAACCTACATTTTCATTCTTTGCACTCAAACCCCATGGTCAGCGACTAGCGACCAGCTTCTAGCACAAAGTAAGAGGGGCGCCGTCCAAGAAGTTCAACCAGTTCAACAGTGAGATTGCATTTGGGGGCCGGCTGTCGGCAGTATGGTGGACGAAACAAAAAATAGCCGTTAGACGTTAGCGACGCAAATCGCAATAATCAGCAATCAATGCTCTTTTCATTCTCGTGGTCGAGCAACGACATTGTTCATGAAGTCTAAGGTTGGTGGTTGAATGAAGGATGAAGGTTATTAAAACAATATGATGCCAGCGGCACAACCAACCAAACCCTCCCAAACGCTACAAACAAATCGCAAACTACACCAATGCCACACCAATGCCACACCGATGCAGCACCCGCCCCATCCTCTCCCTCGCCCTCATCGCCACGATCTCCAACGCAAGCTATTCCAGTATTGCTCCCATCCTTCCTCTCGAACTCGACAGGCATTCCATACCCGAGCAATGGATATCCTTAATTTTTCTAGCCTTTCCCATTGGATTTTCCATGGCATCGCCACTGGTAGCTCGTCACTTGGAGACTCATGGAGCAGCAAAAGTTATGGCGCTGGGAATGGCATTTCAATCGGTGTTGTTTTATTTTCTTGGGGGGGTATTTGATGCTGCGGAATACATGTCGTCAATGTCGTCATCGCCATCTGCGGTACCAGAAGACGAAGTTACAGAGAAACACATGGTCGATGTTGGCAGTAGACAAACTTGGATTGTAGGAATGATTTCAATCACCCAATTGTTCTTGGTAGCTGCCATGTCCATGATCATCACAGGNATTGTAGGAATGATTTCAATCACCCAATTGTTCTTGGGAGCTGACATGTCCATGATCACCACAGGCTATTACTCCACGGCAACGTTATTGTTCCCCACGCAAAAAGAATCGGCAATGTCGTACATCGAGTCATCGGTGGGCGTGGGATATGTGATTGGACCCATCATTGGTTCGGCGATTTATGATGAAATAGGGTATGAATATGCATATTCGACTGTTTCATTTGGGATGATTTTGATGGCAGTGGTCACTTGGAAGATATTGGCTTCGTGTTTAAGAGTCAAGGAACGATCTGATTGTGATGCTGATGTTGACGATGAAATGGATGTTTTTGATGTGGAGGCCCAAGAGCAATACACAAAGAGGAACTCACTCTCAGAGAACAAAATAGACGTAAAAGAGGATGAAATAGCAGACTCGAAACAGCCAAAAGTTCATCACGACATGACTGCAATGTCTCTCCTCAAACAACCCAAATTTTTCATCACAGCTCTTAACATACTATGGGTCAATGTCGCTTGGACTTTCATGGAACCCATCCTCGCCAAACGCCTCGACGAATTCCACATTGGAAACAAAGGAATAGGAATCATATTTGCCCTCTCCAACCTAGTATACATCCCATCGGCATTCTTCATGCCCCATTTGCACAAATATTGTCATCGAAAACAGGCAATTTTTCTTTCCATACTGTCAACTCCCATGGCGGTACTTCTTGTTGGATCCACTTCCTTTCCATTGGTAGCTGTTGGAATTGCTTTGCTCGGATTGCTCCCCACACCCGTATGGATACTCTTACTTCCATTCTTGCAAGATCATGCCATGGCTCCTTCGAACCCTTCGAACAAATTCCCCGACTCAAGAGTCAAGAGGCGTGTGAATGATTTGACAGCTGGGATTTATAATTCGTTCATGACTTTGGGACAAGTTGTGGGGTATGTGATTGGTCCAATGCTGAATGGATTGTTTGGATTTGGAAATACTACTTGTATTGTGGCATTTTTCATTTTTGCTCATTCGATAGTGTTTTATTTTGGTGGGGTGGGGGGTGGAGGGAGTGTGATGGTCAGTTTCAAGTATCGAAGGCGACGTAGTGTAGGAATATGTCAATTCACAAATTTGTGTTGATTGATTTTTGATAGAACAAATTGGATTTGTTTTAGCAAGCAAAATACTTCATAAAGTGATTTTAGTATTGGGTTAATGAACTCAAGTAACTCTGTTGTATGTCATTTAAAATAGGCAATCTTGTCTTTTTACACATTATGGCACAAATACTTGGAAATAGGTACATTTCTACACAATACAAACTTTCAATGTTGGTTCCACCCAAAGGAACTCATGGAAGAAACCAAAAGTAAAACAAAATTCTTGTTTCTATCATTTTGTGAACATCTTGGATTCAGAACAAAAATATTAACACAATATCAGGGTGAAAGAAAAAACATGGAGACTTTTCAACGTTCAGAGATGTGTATTGTCACAATTTGCCTCATGATTTGATAGTTTTACATGTTGGTCTGTGTCCAATCCAGGGGGCTTCACAATCTTTGAATTGGTATACCTCATCCCACTTCATTCTATTATAATATACTGTTCATCTAGAGATTTTGTTGCTGCAGATTTCAATCAAGCAGTCACAAATATATTCAAATTGCTGTGATTTTCTGTGATATATTTCAGCATAGTGCATTAAAATCAATAACCAATGTATTCAAAAATATACCATGAAAATGGGGCAAATTTGGGTGCTGGGAATCCTATTGTTTATGGTATCAATTTGGATGAAATTCAAACTACTATTTCACATTCACATAAATCAAGAATATATCATTTTCCAACATCAAATGAGTTCCAAAGAAAAAACTCTGATTGTGAAAAAATTTTCAAAATATTTGTGAAATCAACTAGACCTCTGGGCATTGCTATCTATACTTGGCTTGAGTGGATTTCCTTTACAATGCTGTCAAAAATCTGGCCATTGGAAATACAACAGGCAGTAGCATCTTTGTCATATTCTTATGGTGCTCAATAGTAATGACTTGTGATAAGCAGGATTATTTTGTCACCCAAAAAATCTTATTTCCACAACAATCCTGAAATAATTAACCCACAATGAAGCCCAACTCCTTCCTTTTTCTAGAAACACTTATTTTTCTTGGCCAAGAACCATCCAAATGGTACAAATTCCAATTCAAGTAATACCTTACAAAATACAGATATTCGTAGGTTTTCTAGGAGACAAGATATCACACATGTGACATTATAGTTCTGTAATTTTGTCACTGCTCCTGAGGATGACGAGAAAGTAGAACCAACACACTGATAGTTCCATGACAGGTTTGGTACAGCTTCATATTACACCATCCAAAGTATAAAGATTCTCATGCTGGAAATCACTACTTTTCTACATTGTAACAGTCCCCTCACCAAAAGATGGGTATCAAGTGATTAAAGTATTCAATCAGGAAACCCTGTACCCCCAAATTAATACTGTAATTTTTGTATGTACATTTCTGTACTTAATTGTACTGAATATTCCTTCTATTATTTGTCCAATCAAGATTGTCCCCTTTCAAATCCATTCACATCAATAATGGCAGTATCAACCTGGTGATGGCACAAAGTGACATCAGAAATTAATATCACATTGACTTGACAAAAAGTAATGGGTGAATCCAATAGTAGTCTTCAAGATCTATTAGATGTACCTTTACTTTCTGCTGTCAAGTCCTTTCTGATATTCATTTCCATCCGCAACTGCTGCCATGATCAATGGAAGCTGATGATCCATTGTAAACACTCTACAGCACAAAGTTCCATAGGAAATAAAAATTGGGGGGACTTGGTAAAAAGTAAGACATGTTGTCTATAGCTACCCTCAGGGGGTACTGGATACATATCTATTACTTTTCATCAAGTCTTCACAGCTTTCATTTCTTCTCACAGTTGCCACCATGGCTGATGGCAGCTGGTGGCCCCTCACCACAACATAGCGGCTCAGCGGCACAATCATTATCAGAAAAGATCACCATAATAACTTGATAAAAATAATATATGTGTCTGGTAGTCCTTGATGTTTTCTAACAACAAAGTATATTACTTTCTATCAAGTTTTTACGGTTTTCATTTCTGCTACTGTGGTAGTTGGCTGCCAATGGTCCATGCCATGGCTGAAGGTGAAAAATAATGAAGAATAAAAGTTCAATGATTTATTTTGTAGAAGTCAAACAAAGTAGGACTTATAACTTGAGTTCATTTAGGACTTTATCCACTAGTCTGCATTTGTATTTACTTTTATGGAAAAGCAGCACAACCTAATTATTAAATCATTAATTGGGCTTACAAAGACATTACTATCTTCCCTTCAAATAATTTTCAACAATGTTCTGTAATCTATTTTTGTAAGAAAGAAACATGAAATGTAAATCAATGAGATGGATGATTCCATTCATAATCTACCTTCTATTGAATTGCTAAATATAAACACAATATCTACTTACCATGCTATCTCCAATGGTGTGTCAAAAATTTCTCATTGAAGGACATGCATACTTTTCTTTGTTATTTTCATTTTCATTCTCATTTCTATTTCTTTTCACCAAAAATTATTTAAAAAGTAATAAGTATATTGACCTTTTTCTTGATCTAATTTCAACTAACACATTCATTATGAATAAAAAATAAATAATAGGTTCTTTGTCAAAAAGAATTTTGAATGTTGGTGTTTTTTAGTTCTTGCGACCAATAACATAGAAACTGGTATGCTCATTGATATTGATAGGGCATGGTTCATAGATTGATTATCTAAATGATACAACATATATTATAATTCTTCCTTTCATACAAAAATAGGTCAAATTCTCAAACATTTTTACCAATCCCAGTACTTTAACAAAAAATGAAAGGATTCAAATAATTGTAGTATTATCAACAACAAAAAATGATTGTTCATTGTTGTAGCAAAGAGAGCATTTATTGATTTTTGTTTTCTCAAAACTATTTATCATTCTTGGTTTTTGATGAAATGCATCGCAAAAAAAATCAATTTCAATACCATGTCAATCTAAGTCAAATGAAGTGTTTTCCCTTGGGTTTTTCTGGCAGTAGAAATTGCATTATTGAGGAGAAAAAAAAAAAAAACATAAAAATGAAAAATAAATGATAAAAATAATTACTGTTTAATCTGGTTTACTAGCATTTTGGAAGGTGCTCTCTTTTTATTTTTATTGAGAAAATTAAGGCAAATTTAAATTAGTAAAGATCATTGTTTGGAAAAAATAAAATTTTATGAATATATTATTTTGGAGTCATGATGATAAGGAAGCAATTTTTGACAAAAAATAATAATTTTATGAAAAGATTGTACACTACCTCATATAGTATGAAGATTAACTCAAAGTGAATGCAATAAATTAATTGAAAATTAACAATTAGAGCTACAAAGTATTTCTTGTTCTATTTTCATTAAATTTGTAATAGGATAATTTGTCAATTTAATATGTATTTCTTCATCAAGAGCAAGATTTCATACCATGGTCTGAATATATTAGTAAATTTTCCTTGTTCTATTTCCTATTTCTATTCATAAGTCAAATCATTTGGTATATAGATGATCAATATTGCCTTTTCATAGTTTGTAGAAAACTTGCATGTTACCTAACAGGACTGAGAGTTAAAATGTTTTCAGGAAAAATCTATCCTGGTTAGGTGTAAAATTACTATGTTATGTTTGCAGTCTGAATGGAAAAATGAACTGCATTTATGTAACTTGTAAATGACAGGTTGTAATTATATCCTCTTTATGGCATGAAGGCTAGATATTTGTGATATGAATTGAAATGTTACTTAATGTCTGGTTTAATTTTAAAAAGGTTGTATTCTTGTTTAACTAATTTTGTTCTTCCATAATACAAAGCATGAAAATAAACTGAATAGTGACTAATAGGATTGATGATTGGTTTTTAACAAAGAAATCATGATCCTGAAGGGAGAGGTGCAAATAAAACACAATATTATAAAGCCTAAGGTATTTTTTCTCTGGGAGTTTTATCCCCACATTCTGCCTTAATGAAGTAATATATCTGTAAATTCTTGGCTATTTTAGTATCAAAATTATATTTGGTTTATTTATGTTGGTTTTTGATTACTTTAATAATAAAAATATGCATAATATTTAATCCTAGCTTCTTGGCCAAATGAAGCGTGCAGATCATGAAAAAAAAACTTAATTTCATAATTATTGATTCCAAGAATTTGAATTTAAAACGTTTAAATACCATCCAGATGAAATTCTATGTATTGTATGAGTTTTTCTGAATTGAATCCAAATTCACATCCACTGATGCAAAGCAAAATGTATGCCTGTCCTGTAGTGATTGATTAGTGAAAATTCATTTTGGTCATTTGAGGACAAAAATTAAATAGTAACATAATAATTAATTTCAACTCAATTCAAATATGATTTTTTTAAATATGAAAGTGTATCACCTTCCCTTCATCATCAAGTGCTTGAATTTGTCAGGATTTTTTCTGAGAGTCATTGGTACTTTCCAACATACTTCCATCTTCTTACGTATTTTGAAAATGCCCATCAGTGAAGGACTAAGGTTGTCACTCTACATACATATGAGATGTAAATATTATGTGTCTATAAATGGTAAATATTTGCAGTTATTATGGTTCTACATTTTGACTTAAACTTTTGACCCTGGTCTTTACTCTGTATATTGTACATAAATAAATTGTAGAATGACTTAAAAAAATGGCCCAAAATGATTTCCCAATGCAAGAACAAGAAGTAAGGTGTTGTACCAATAGGATTAGAAAATTGGATACATCATTGAAAAGTAGTCATGAGTATTGAGTGAATTATTGGATGGTTCCCATGTTGTGACAGTCGGAGTCCCAGGGTCAACATTTTTAATAGGGAGTATTCTGCATAAGTAGTCCAAAAAGGAAGAAATTAAGTCCTCTATGTAAGTATGGTATTTTTTGCTTGAAGTGCACTAAGTGACTAAGTACACTGGTGGGTGTCAGATAATTCCAGATTGAAATTTTGAACTCATGAGTGCAAATAAATACATTTGACTTCTTTTAAAAAAGATACGCAATCTGTCTGACCACGTCTGACGCAATCAATTGCTGTGACGGCCAGACGACGAAGGCAGCCCACAACCATCAATCTGCCAGCCATCCATCATCCATCCATCAGTGAGTCATTTAGCACCAACCAATGCACTCGCAGCAAACATAGAACAAAAATGTTCTAAGACTTGCAAAGCTCATTCTTTTGTTGGATGAGCTACAACAAGCCTACATCAGCCACCATGGTGTGTAGCTAGTTGTAGCGAGCTTAGTGTGGTTTTTCTAGAGAATAGTTTAATTTAGGCAACATCTACTATGAGTAAAGAGCATTACAGGAACGTGAAGCATGGTGGAAATTCAAATTGGAGAAGAAGAGCACGAGCAAGGCGGTGGTTTGGTTGGAAATGGCTATGGGGGGTTTGAAGAAAATGAAAATGAAGGAGAAATTTTGGGTCAGCAACGGCAAAATGGAACACCTCGGGCTCCTCCTGGAACAAGGAGAAACAACACCCTTCGCCAACAAATGGAAGACCTTGATCGGGAGTTTGCAAGGGCGGATCATCTTTTCCATGCCATTTCGCAATCCCAGCAGGACGACCAAATAGACCAACAGGATGGCCAAGACCCTCCGGGCCACACTGACAACCACGAAGCCCAACAACCAACCCACCCGACCGCAAACTCCACCCAAACCCAAACCACCACAAACCACCAAGTCCGTCCAACAAGAAGTTCACCACAAGGAGTAGGCCTCAAAGCAGCGGTCTCAGCACTTAAGGCAACATTGGACAATCGTGAGTTGATGGTAGATGAATTGAAACTCATGGATCCAACAGACAAGTCAAAAATGAAAGACCTACTCTACGAGCGCAAGCTATGCTGCTTCCTTCTTATGAAGGAGGGGTCTCCATGGCTACATCTCCTCCACTTGCCGGCTTGATACCATCGGTTGCGTCTGTCAAAGTCTGAAGAGTACAACAAGAGAATTGTGATATTCGTGGGGGATAGAAGCACGCAACAAAGCCCAATTCCAATGATAGTGGATGATGGGACATTTGGTGAATGGGACAAGAAACAAACCCCTGTCAACACTACCATGTTGGATACCTTTTATCAAGACAGAGACAACAGAACAAAGTTCTTCGAAATTCCTGCGGGCCTAAATACGGAGGAGAAGCAAGTCCCACGCTTACCTCTTCTCCCAACAGCTCTGGTACCATGGGTTTTAGACAACAAGCCAACCCCGTGGGAGCTGTTCTGCAAACTCAAAGAAATTGTCGATCTGGAAGGAGAAAATCCGCTCCTTGAGGAGGAGGCCAAGGCCTTCATCCCCCTACAAACGTTTTGTGTATGTGCGTGTCTTAAAAAAGATAATACAAACACAAGCATCCTTACCAGGACCTTGGAACCAATCTACGACTTCCACCCAGACTTGGTCGAGTTTACGACGACGAGAATCATCGACACACTGGGACCGCTCGCCCTGCCTCCTCAGAATGCTCGTTTCCCACCAGGGGATCCGCCAACATCACGCCCCGCCCCTACAGTTACAGCAGCAGACATAGCACATGCTACTATGATCGGGGCCACGGAACAACAACGCAAGGCCGACGCCACTAAAAACTTATTGAGCCTCAAAATGAGAATCAGAATCGCAGGATGGAGCCGTCTCAAGAATATCAACGCAATCTCCAAGCTGTGGGAGCAGATTCGCATGGAGCCGGAGGTAACGGAGCAACGAAACATCTTTGAGGAAGCAGTCTATGAAACAGCAAGAAAGTTCAACGTATCTATCGGCAAATTCACAGTCACCAGGCGCTGTCTCAAGGACATTGCAAATGTAGTTCTCTCCATTTGCAACGGGGCGGATTATTCATCCCTGGAGGAGGTCTTCTCCTTCCTCCAATTCCTCCCGATGTCCATCGACAGGAAGCGAGCCCTGTTTGAACATGAAGATGCATTGCAGGAGTCAGAGGGCAAAAATAGTTACATGGAATGCAAGAATCTGAAGACACCAAACAAACGAGTGCGCACACCGCCTGCAGGCCTAGCAAAATTTGTTAAATGTCTCCTCACATATGCAATGGCAGTCAATTCGCTCGTGGGAAACCTGGCCGACCATTTCAAAGAATGTTTCAATATGGCCGCCATCTTGGAGCAGTTAGAAGATAAAGAAGATGCCATCCCATTTCAGTACTGGGCCTGGCTATCATGGTACATCATTGACGATTCCAAACAATACTTCAACATGCTTGTCACAGAGAAAGATTATGCAGGGAATTATCTCCTCAAGGACAGCACAAGATACCCAAACTCAACCCTCCCTATCATCAACGCTATGCTCCGAAGTCTAAACCTTCAAAAGCCCAAAGACTTACCTATTGAGTGGGACAGCGACAGAAGAGGAGCTGGCCACAAAAGACCTGAGAGGCAAGATTCGAATTGGAACGATTACTATGGGGGGTATGGAAGGCAGTACGTCCCGCCAAAGTGGAACTCTGGCGGGTACCCCCGTGAGGGAGGCTTTGCAAGCCAGGGTTCCTATGGAGGTGGTGGCTACAGCCAAGGCAACGGGGGCGCCTCTTCGTGGCAAGGACAGCAGTGGAATGGTCAGTACGGGCAGGGTTTGGAAAGATTAGAACGGACATGGTAGCGGATCTAAACAACAAATACTATTGGCAATCAGCCTGGACAATGACAACGATGTTTGAACGATGTAAATCTTATTTTATGAGCTGATTAGAATGCAAAACAAAAGTAAAGTGTTTTGAATGCATGGCATTGCAGACTCTAGAATAGGATAGCATATAGATGTAGGTATGAAGTAGATAGAGATGTAGAATATGCAGGCAATCCATGAGAGATTGCGTAGATGTAGTACAAGCCACACGAGGCAACTACGGAGTTGTCAGATGTAGGTTGTGGTGTCAACTCGATGGAGAAAGCCGTTAACAACCGTTAACAAAACGAGAAAGGGTAGAACAGATGGTAGACACGGACGCTGGAGCTGCAAACACACACTCCATGCTGGAGCTGCAAACAGTCACTCCATACTCCCTCTCGAGCAATAGCCATGGGATCACCAACCCATGAGCTTTTCTCGCAGATACTGGAAAGGCTGGCATGGCAGTCCTTTCGTAAACATATCTCCAGGCGTCTCCTTTGAAGCAATTTTTCGTAGGTCAATCTTTCGAGGGACGATGTGTTCCCTGAACCAATGATATTTGATGGCGTAGTGTTTCGATCGGGGGGTCATACGTCGGGGTTCAAGCTTACCAAGAGTTAGTGCTCCAACATTATCCTTGTGTACACGGACGTAGAAACGGCTGGAATCATTAATTGGCAGGCCGAGCTTTTCACCAAGTTCGACAGTCTTGTCAATGAGTGGAAACAGATCCTTGCATGCTGTACTCAACGCCACGTATTCCGCTTCCATCGTTGACAATGAGATTTCAGTTTGTAGCTTACTGACCCAGATGATAGGACAATTGGCGACACAAATTACGTAACCTGTACGACTGCGCATGCAGTGTGGGTCTTGACTGTCTTCGATTTTCCACAGACCAGCAAAATCCGCGTCGGGATAGCAGTCAATACCGATCGATTTGGAAGACCCAAGGCTGGGACGTAATATCATTCCTTTGGACTTGGTGCCTTTCAGATAACGCCCAATCCTTTTCAACGCCAGTTCGTGGCTCAGTTTTGGAGCAAAAGTGTATCTCGCGCACTGGTGCACCTCAAAGGCAATGTCTGGGCGTGAGTGACCGCTCAGATATAGCAACATACCGACTACACTTGCGTAGTTAATAGCACCTGTAGCAGGAGGGCCATCAGAATCCTTTCCCAGTGGGGAACATTCAGCAGGTGTTGAGACAGCAGTCGAGAATGAACTGCAAAGACCCAGAGCAGAGATTATCCGTTCAGTTAGCCCTGTTTGTGTCAGTGTGATTGTTTGGTCTTGTCGCTTGATGTCAATACCCAAGAATCCCTCAGCTGAACCTTCCATTCGAAGCAGAACCCCTTTTTGACGTAGATCCTCAATCAGTCGTTCAATATACTTCATCTGGGGACTCCAAAGGCATAAATCGTCAACATACGCTATCACCATCACATGTTTACTTATGAAGAGGCATGGATCAAAACTAGAAGGAATAACTTTCAACTCTTCCAAACGCTCAGTGAGGTAGTCATTGAAGTAACGAGGTCCTTGACGTAACCCATAAACGACAAGATTTAAACGCATCACGGTGTTTGTATCGCCGTTATGAAAACCACGTGGTTGGTGAACATAAATGACTTCACCAGGCGGCAACTTGGCATGTAAGAATGCGGCTGTGATGTCAACCTGTGCAGTGCAAAGGTTCAGCATTGCACCAAAGATCATGACCAATCTCGTCGTCGACCACTGCACAACTGGGGACCAGGTTTCGAAATAATCGATTCCTTCCTTCTGGCGATCGCCTCTCACGCAGAACCGAGCTTTAAACTTCTTGATTGCACCATCTGGGTAACGTTTACATTTGAAGGCCCAGATGCTAGGAAGCACATTCATGTCACTGGTTCGTTGGACATATTCCCATGCCTTCATTTCCACATACAACGTGTGAAGTTCCTCCAAGCAAGCTCTGTGGTACTCTTCAGCATACGGCCCGTTCATTGCTTGCTCATAAGAAGGGTTGTCGGCATCGATAGTAGAATTCTTGGCAGCAAAAATCTCAGGATGGATAGAAAGAAGAGCTAAGTCATCTTGCCCCCAAGGGTCTGATTCAAGGAATGAGCTAAACTGTCCAATGTTCCCAGCAGCAAAGTTTGTTCGGACGTCGTCCCAAGTCTGTTGCAGTAATGGCATTTCACCAATAACATCCTTACGAAGCTTAGTTGTTGGATGGAAAGAAGAAGGGCACCGAAGGCCATTGGCAAGGAACGCAGGAAGTTGATTGTGGAAGGCAACAAAAGAAGAACAAAAGATGGCAGCCTTTGTTATCCAATCTCCGAAGTGTCTGTCACGAGCTGGCCCACTTTTCCAATCTAAACCGTGGTTGCGACGAGGATAACGATGTCCAGGAGCTGTGTCATTGTTGTCAGGTGGATGTGGAGGCGACGGGGATGGTGAAGGATCAGTCTGAGACGGTGAAGGTGAAGAGTCTGGTTGAGGGCTTGGAGCTGGAGAAGATGGTGTAGCCGCAGACCCTCAATCACCAAAGGAGAATGACAGATCTGTCGCACCAGAGTCAGGCAGAACAGCTCCCTCTGAAAGGTGATCAACTATGTCAGCATCGACTTCTTTTCTCATTTGATCAGCTGGGACTGGTGATACTGGTGATGCTCCCTCTGAAACCAAAGGTGTCTTGTCAACTCCCTCTGGAACTGCAGGTACTTTATTTCATGAAGGTAACGGTGAAGGCGTAGCTTGCTTCAAACCACTCTGAAGACGAGTGCGGTTGGATTGTTGAGAACAACGCGCCAGAACCTCGTCTGCATCAAGCCATTCATCAGAAAGGGGAGGATAGTATGGGTGCTCCAGACCATCTTGATCTATTTCCATGTCTACGTCCAGGTAGAATTCTCTTTTGCGCTCGAAGAGCCGTGCCCAAATATCATCCGCGGTAACTTCCCGTGATGTGCTCAAAACAGTCTCAAACTTATCGTCAAATATGACATGAAATTGCGGTGATATATGACCTGTGCGAAGATTAAGCACCAAAGGGACGAGAGACGAGTGCTCAGCCGAAAACCCAACAAACATCCCAAGTCGAGCCTTTGAGTTCCACTTCGGGACTTTATGTCCATCTTGAAGCCGTGCCTCCAACACGTAGACAGGGCACCCAAAAACATGAGCCCGGCGCAATTCCTCATGTGACGAACGTTGCTGAGACCATATCTCATTAGGAGAAACACCCGAGTCAATGCTAGGAAGTCTATTGTAAACCCAGATTGCATAAGCGATCGCCATGGGCCACAGGCTGAGCTTGAATTGGTGTGGCCAGTACATTGCCAAATGAAAGAGGTTCGCCCTGGCCCACTCACTAACTGTACGGATGGCTCTCTCAGCAATGCCATTTTGGTGGTGAGCCCCAACCCCGCTAAAGCTCAACACTTGCTTTCTATCTTGACAATGGTCACGAAAAGCTTGTGATGCAAAAACACCATTGTCGGTATGGTATTTCTTGATAGTGAAACCATTATCCGATGCTTGAGACTCAAGAATGAGCTTTCCTTGGAGTGTTTTGCCGGCTCTTAAAGAGACTTGGCAAAAATTGAAAATACGACCACTGCCATGGTCAACATAGATGGCGCCACCGTTAAAACCTGAACGTTCCCGGCCAAATGACGTCCACAGACGACCTTGGGTAGTACAAACATAGTGATTGCAGGAAACGCAATCACCAGGTACCATACCATTGTCCTTCCGAAGCGAGCCTTCCTTCTCGGCCGACCGACGTTCATGAGTACACCCTGCACCACGAATGGTAGCCTTAGCTGTCAAACAAGCAGCGCATTTCAAAGATTTTGTATCGAAGGTTGGAGCTCGGCGGGACTTGGGTTTAATGATTGGCCCAGAATGAAGTTGTGCACGACCCTCAGTCCCCAACCATTGTCTATCACTCATTAAAGCTTGGATCCAGGTGACTGATGTGTGAGACAAGCAGTGGTGCCATAGCAAGAAGTCTTTCTGACCAGAAGAAAGATTCAAATTTGCCTCTTGAAGCAGGTTAGAACCACTTGTGAACGCCGAACAAGAGATGTTTGTAAATTGAAGTGCTTGAGTGCAGGTAGAAGTAGAATCAGACGTTGTTGTTCGAAGGTAGGGAAGATTGTTGGAAGGGTGGTAATTGGCAATGAAAGAGCAGCCATTATCAAGGGTAACTGAATAATTATGCACCGTCTGCACACCTCAACCTCCATACGCCATCAACAATACTTGGGGACTCAACAGTTTGACTTCCGCCCGAGGAATGTGATACCCAGGGAGCTCCAAAATTTGAGTTTGCCCATCGGCATCGATGACTGACCAACGCAACATTCCTTCTCCTGCAACGGAATTGGTGTTAGATAAATCCTTGATCTTCACCGAACTTTGACGGTATGAGACGAAATCGTCACGATTTGGTGAAATACACACCGAAGCACCTGTATCCACAATCAATGGGTGTGTAGCTTGATGGAAGACATTATTAAATACGTAGGAGACATTGATACGAGGAGAACACGGTGAAGGGATGAAGGCACCAGATAAAGGTGCAACGACATGGACCCGTGGACGGTGAAGATCAACCCCAACTTCTGGTGCAGTGGAAACTAACCAATCGTTGCTCACACACACAATAGAGCTCGGGTCGAAAGATGAAACCCAACAACACACAAGATCATCAAATGATTCGGAGACTGAATGAGTAGCAGTTGGTGGAGACGATGGTGGAGTAACATCTACTGGTGGAGGAGGAGAAGGAAGTCCACGGAGGTGTTGTTGTTCTTTCTTAAGCCAACTCCGTCTATACTTGCGACAACTCCTCCAATTGAGGTTGACTTGGTCATGCCATAAAACCTCACAATTTACATTGTACCCAAGAATTGAACATAGGCTGACATACGAACTCCACCAAGGCAAAGGAGTGTTAGGGACACCATCATTCGAGAAGGGTGGTTGTGGATCTGGAACAAGTGCCGACTGAGCTGAGAAGTGGTGTGGCACAGCAGTTGGATAGGGAGGCAGTTCAGACTTGTTATCTGCATCCATTGAAGGAGCGGGTGGATCAGTATTCGAGCTGTCAACATTGGGAGTCTGCACTGTTTCCGTATGTTGGTGGGACTGTGATGATTCAATGAACTCCAAAGCCGAATGGAACTGGCGCAACCCTAATTCAAACCCAGACTGAAACACGGTACGACATGTTGAGTAAATGTAGGGTGGAGTTGGATCTTTACTCAAGACCGCAGCATGAATCACGGGCTGAAAACCATCAAACCAACCTCTACTGGTCTCCAAAAGAGAGTCTGCAATCGGAGTAATGAAGTATGAATGTAGAATGTCTGGAGGGGCAGAAGTTGATGTGACAAATTGAACTGTTCCTTGAATCCACGGAGCAATGACTAAGACGAAGAGTCGAAGGAACAATCGCCGGTCGTGGTGGTGACGAAGAATCTTGAGTGAAGTACGGCCTCTTTTGCAAACAGGGACCAGCCAGGAAGAAGACCATGCGGAGGGAACGATACAAGGCGGGTCAGGCCATGGCGGCGGTTTCGCGAACAACGTATCCAAGCATATGTTGGTTCCTGTCTCAGCGGTGCGCCGTAACACTTTTAACCACTGTTGGAGATCAAGGTAAACCAACGTTGGAAGCAGCCTGGCCAACAAACATGCCACGACGAGAAGACCACCTCCAACCACACACAACCAAAATCTGATAAACCAAGTCAACCCATATTCCAGGCTCGCGTATTGGAAGAACGAAAGGAGCCACAAGGAATCTGGGCGAAGAAGCACCTTGCACCATCGGCAAAGAGCCAACAAAAGGCAGAGTCAAAACCTGCCAACGACAGAGCCAAAGACCATTGTTGATGACACTCACACCCCCATCGAACAACACGTGGGTCGGGCCATGGAGGAGGGGGTGGAATCGAAAGAGTCATATTGAACTCGGCGGCGTGGCGAGCCACTTCTAACCACCATTGGAGTTCAATAATCGGTAAGGAGGCGTGTGACAAAGACCACCATACAAAGCAGGTGACCGGGAAGGCCAAAAGAAAGCATTCTGCAATGTCTGGCGACCAAGCTATTCCACACACCAACGACAACCATCCAACCATTTGGAACATTTCTAAGACAAAAGAGCGATCGTGGGGACCAAACAACCCACCGCTTACTCTTTTAGCCCTTCCCAAGCTCCAGCCATATTAGCAAGAAATCCATCCATTCCATCACTCACAGAAGACTGAGAAGAAGAAGATTCATCGTCGCTAATGTCCAAGGTTTGAGAAATCATAGCCTTGAACTCTGGGTCCACGACCATATTCGCATAACGACGGAATTTCTGGGCATAGGCATCCTTCTTCTGTTTGTTCTGTGCCTCGCCATGCTTCTTGCCAACCACCTCAAGCTTGTTCTTGAGGCGACAGTCACGAGCCAAGTGACCGCGAATACCACAAACACGGCAGTGCTGAGTCTTGACCCACTCAGCATGTGGCAAACGTGGACGACGTTGATTGCCACGTTGGAAACCATTATTCGGACGAATGGGGTTGTTGTTGTTGTTGAGGTTAGCTTGTGGTGTTTGTCCCAAATTTACCTGCACGCCAGAAGAGCTATCATCAGATTCAGATTTAAAAGAGCTTGGAGTTTTCCCAATTCCATGCCATTTCTTTGCTGTAAATAGCTCCAGGTAACGCGACTCCAAATCATCCAAAACATCGTCACAACGTTGAGTAACTGTACGATTTCCAATCGTGCGATGGTAAGATTTGGAAGACTCTGTTGCAAGAAGATTAGCACATAGTTGCTGAAACTCTGGGCATGATGCATATCCCATCCCCGTAAGTATAGCAGAGACGAAGTTTGAAGGCACATCACGATCCCCCACAGCCAAAATCACGGCACGAAGACGTTCTGCTCCAACGGTGACATCCTCCCCGGTGATAGATCGAATGTCAAAGGAGGTAATATAATTCTTCAGCGCCAAACGAGCATCATAGGTGTTAATCACCATTTTATTCACCGTCAGCTTGAACATGGAACACGCCCCTTGCTGGGCAAGTGGAAGTTTACTATGCTGCTGCTGCACTTGTGCACGGAGACTTGTTTCTGTCGATTGCTCCAAAATTTCCACACAGTAATTGTTACTTTCAATATCCGCATCGCTGGCGTATTCACTAACGAATTCCTGCCATTGGAAGACGACCTCATCGGACAATTGCTCCCAATCGGTGATGAGATTGTAATAGACTGATTCGTTGAGAATATCATTCGGATTGACGATGTCAAAGCGAGCAGGGATCTTGAAAACTGAAAGCATGTCATATCTAATCACGCGGTTGTGGAACTCCTGCAGGGCCTGTTGCCAGGCGTGAGTTTCCTCGGCTATGTCAGTTTTAGAGTTGGAGGTGAAAGCACACTCGATATTCGGACTTTTGAGCTTTACTGACAGCTTCTCACAGATCAAGCTCTTGGTCTTCATACGGGCGCTACGGGTTGATCCCCTGTCATGTTTCGGGATGAGAACCTGTGTGGAAGTAAGCCCTTCGCTGCTGCGACGCCCGGGGCGAATATCCATTCCAGATTTTGATTGGGGGAGTGGGGGGGACTTATCTCGCTTGCTACGGCGAGAAGAGCGGCTGGGGCCGCTGAGCACAGAGAGTGACTCCTCTGCCCCATCTGTCTCGACGGCGGTAGAGAAATGAGACTGTGCATCATTGTCCTGCTCAGGCGGCAGAGGGGGTTCATTCTGATGATCCGCTTGGTTAGAATCAACGGAGGCGTCCACAGAAATATTGTCCTCATTATTGGGTGGAGGGTCAACTAAGACCCCAGAATTTGGTGATCCATTTTGGTTTGGGTTGATGGAAACCCTATGAAGTGGAGAGTTGCTGCTCATAGCAATATTACTTGAAAAATAACTTGAAGAGACAGGTAACACTTGCACGTAAGTTCAACAAAGGCCTGCTTGACTAGCGGGTAATGCAGACCACCCGAAAATTTGTCTTGATAAAATGCTCAACTTGACTTCAACGCACGGGCGATTCGCAGAGCTCCCGGTACTATATACTACAACGACAAAACACGAAGAAATTCCGGTACAAGATACTAGAACGAAAAGACCGAAATAATTCCTGGTACAATATACTATAAAGCTCAACTTGACTTAACTCTCGGGCGATGACAGAGCTCCCGGTACAAGACTGAGATCTTGCAAATGACTGGCTCAACTTGACTTACTCTCGGGCGATGACAGAGCTCCCGGATCACAACCACACAACAATGACAACGACGGAATGAAGACGACGACGGCGTTGCGCAATTAGCGTGAAGGGGCGCTCATAACCTTTGGAAAGATTAGAACGGACATGGTA
>JALLOT010000356.1:0-21236 GCA_036939595.1 Thalassiosira livingstoniorum | reverse complement strand
GCCGCAGTCCGCCTAGGGGTATGTCAAAAATTGTTTTTGTGCCTTACTCCTGCATTGTGTATGGTATCATTATAACTCAAGTGCAAATTTTCATTATTTTGCTTACAAAAAACGTTCAGTCTATTATAACAGCAAAAATCTAATTTTGATTAGGATGATAACACAATGTTTAGTGAAAGTTTTTTTAACTTCTGTTAAATTAATGAAAAGTTAAAAATATCACCTTTTGTTTTTGTGTAATGATGATGTGTTGGAGTAACAAAATGATATAATATGCTCAACCATCTAAAGCCCCTGAACAAAAATTAAGGTTATTTTTAATGACTCTAAGACAAAAGTCCAAAGCATCAGCCACTGAGGGCTGTCAAAAAAGATAAAAAGGACAAAAATCTTCACTGTTTCTCATGCAATTTGTTTATTGTGCAACTTTCCAAAACCATATTAGTCTTAGACTCCCTTTCAGTAGACAAAAAATAAAAAATGTTCAAAAGGATTCTTTTAACTTCAAAACGAGTCAAAACAGCATCAAAATGAAATAGTGCACAATTTTTTTTAAATCTCTCGAGGCAAAATGATCGCCAAATTATCTGCTAACGAAGTTCTATCCAATTATCGCTGGATCAGCTTATTTTTTGTTTGATGACCTGTTGATGACGATGGGCGATGGGTTGCAAGTTGCAAGGGATGCATGAGATGGTGAATCATGAACGATTCGGGGCTTGATATTTTCCATCTTTCTTATGTTCCGGCACCAGCATCCCAAGCCTCACAGCACTCTTCTTCGGCAGCATCTTCGGAGCACTATGCTTCATTATCGTCGTCCACGGCTTCTGGTAACGGCAGCGAGACTGGCGACTGTTCCACTGGCGACGGTGACGTCGACGTCAATGGAATCAATTCAAGCAGCAATGGGCAAGGCTACAGGGGGCCCGTACATCGTCGCCGCGATGGACTTATAGTTAGAGAAGCAACTTCGCTCCAACTTTGCAGATGCTACAATCACCGACAAAAGCATATGGAGGGCAAAACCCATTTTGACTCTGACGTCACTGCTTGCCATTGCTGCTGCTGCAATGCAGCAAAAAATTCAGTAGATTGGTCCTGCAAAACACCATTACCAGTAAATGAAAATGAATTTTCGTACCATCTTCCGATCGATTCATTTTCCGACTCAAAAAGGCAGAATGACGACATAGATGTAAGAGGCAACTTTAAGAATTTGAAAACTGAAGGTGTTGTTGGAAGTGATGTGCTTGATGACCATGCAGAAGTGCTAGCAGTACTTGTGCCCCCTTCTTTGACAAAACTATTTGATCTTTCTAGAGATCATGTGACAGAAAACGTCCAAACTTCTGTTAGTGAAAAGCTATCCAATTTTCCTGTTGCTTGTGCCAAACATCAAAGAGAAGATGATGGTGGAAGCAATGAATACATTGGTGACGATGAACTGAGACTTCTAAAATCAATACACCCTTGTCTCTGTTCAAATGGACGAGGCAATGACAACCATTTTCATGATTTTTCTCAGGCATCTTCCTTAAAAAGCGATGAAGAATTCAACAATTCACACTCAGCAAGTAAGAAAGAACAAGGAATGTTAAACCCTTGTTTACCACTGAGAGTAAATGGAATCATCTCTTTTGGAAATGATCGTTCCCATTATCCAGCAGACGTTGTTCTGCTGTCACCCCAACTCTGTCAATACGCTGCTAGTACATCTGTGTCGGATATTTTGTCACACTACTGCAATTTACTTAATAATGAGACAGCCTCCGAAGCTCCTTGGGCCGTCTTGAAAGCTTTTCCTGTCAGTTCGATTTCAATTCTTCCATATTCAGAGGTGCATCATTCATCAATTTCCACTCCTCCTACTGCCAGTGCTGCGTTTAAGAGAATTATTCCAAATTCAAATGTGGCTTCTTCGAATCCAAATACATTTTTTTCCAATGTGTCTAACGCCAAATACAGCATTGCTTCTCTTCCATGCTGTCCGGTATGTATTCACCGTATCGACCCTATTCATTTGGGTCTGCCTAAATTGAAGGCTGAACACAAATGCTCAAGTTGGTGTTCAACTCCATGTGCAACCGTTGGTGATAAGTTAAGCCAAAGCTTTGAATCAACCCTCTCCTGTATAAATGAAATGAAGCTGCTTCCATGGCCGTTTCCATCAACTTGTGCCGCATGTCAGATAATATGCGAAAGAGACTATTCAACAGGACGAAATGCAAATTCTAGTCTCTTGTCGCCGTTGAGGCAGCAGAGTCCTTTGACTTCGTCTTCACAAGTTCAGTCACCGTTTGTAAACTCTCCAGACTCAAATCCACCTCTTCTGCCAGCAACAGTCCCGATAGAAACGGCACAAAATCAATACGATAATCCAGACATTGTTCATAGTCATTCAATCAATAGTACATCATCTGTCCTTTCCCTATCTCCTCCATCATTGAAGCGTGCTCCATCAGCGCCGTTGTCATGCAATCAATGTGGGATGACCACTACCCTATGGGTATGTCTCACATGTGGCATCGTTGGGTGCGGTCGGTATACTCTCAAACATGCAGAACAACACTATGACCTGACGCGACACCCCTATTCATTAGAATTGGCTACTAGAAGGATATGGGACTATGAAAAAGGAACTTTTGCTCATAGAAGAGACCTCTTAGAATGTCCAGTTTTGTCGATGAAATGGGGCGGTCTGGCTGAAGGGACGGCTTCGAGAACTACTGGTAGTGGAGGACTCTTGCATGGAGAACCAATGGCAGACGGCAGAGTTTTTAGTTCAAATTCTATACAATCCCCTTTGATTGCTGCTTCTCCCTCTGCTGCTGTTGGAGGCATCCATAGTGAAGGAAAAGGTTCTACTTCATACTTAGAACACAATAGTCATTCTCTTTTGGGAAAGGCATCTTCATCTCAGTCCTATAACAGTGCCCAGCACAGTCATCATTCGTCCCAAATTTCATCATCAGACTCCGCAGACGTTTCTGCCCAGTGCCATACGTTCAATAATCCATACAATTCCATATTTTCTCCTCTCTTCAATGATGCATCTTACAATTCTGCATACACCGCATCTTCAAAGCCTAAAAAGGCCATTATGATCAGCCAAGAATATGAGATTCTCCTTCGAAGCGCTCTAGAGGATCAATCTCAACACTTTGAAGGAGAAATCTCACGCCTACGTGCAGAATTGGCATCCTCTCGTCTTCAGCACGTTCAAAACATATCCGATCGAGAATCACGGGAAATTGAAGCTCTCCGGATCGAAAGTGATCAGTTACGGATTGAAATAGACGAACTTTCCTCGTCATTAGTGGAGGCGCAAGCCGAAGAAGCTAAACTTCGAGCTACATCACAAAGACTGCTACGAGAACAATCTATCTCCAAGGATCTATTGGAAAAACTGCACAAGGAGACGAGGCTTGAACATGATTTGGGGAAGCAACGTGTAGAGGATTTGGAACTGCAGATTGAAGATTTGATGGCAAATTTACGGATGAGGACGCAGTTTGCAAAGGATGAAGAGTTGAGTCAGGCACAAATATTTGGGACCATCGGGGGTGGAAAGAGTGGCGGAAAAGGGAAGCGAGGGAAGAAGTCACGGCGAAAGTAGAATTCCGAAGGAATTTCGTATTTTTGGAAGAAGGTCGGTCTTACGAGGGAGCAACGCCACAATATTATTTTACCTTCATGTCCGCAAGTGGCAAGAAAATGGCAAGTCTTTCGCATAACCTTTCGAACTTGGCAAATGACAAATGCCAGATAAATAGACGCAAACGTCTCAACCTGACCAAGCGAAGCGGCCAGTAGTTCACCACTCTCCGCCTCCTTTCAAAAATACCACAACTTAAACTTCACAAACAGATCAAGTTTTCATCAATGATTGCCATTGAAAGACACATCTAAGTAATTGAGGCCACATTCATATTAGTATTTTATTTTTGATTTTTGACCTACTCTTTTGTTTTGGGGTGTGCTCTATTTTTCAAATCATTTAAATGCACTCCTTAGAAAAATTTCTTGATCGTTGCACATGAACTATCTCCCTTGAATTGCAATAATGCATTTGGCTTCTAGAAAAACGAACAATTTAAGTAGTTGAGCTCCTAGCTCCTAACGGTTGAGCCTCTAATAAATGAATCAATTTCTTAATTTTTGTGACGGACATTTCATTTGATGTGGGCAGGATGAATTGACAAACATGGTTTGAGAAAAGAACGAAAATTTTTCTAGATACGAGGTTTCACCAATGACTCGATCATCGATACCATTTTGCTAAGGTGCTTCAATCCATTCAAATTGTGATTTGCACCATCAAACACATGCATAGTATGATTTTCAAAATTTTCATCATACCGATATGCACATTCAACTGAATTTACTTCATCTTTACTTCCCTGCATCGTCAAGACGTGAATATCACAAGGATCATTCCCTTTTTTGAGAGAACTGAATTTATTTGAGCTGTAAAAAGCATGTTTTCTTTCGATGTCATTTTGTGTCACTTTGAATCGGGGTCCAAAAACATTTTGTGCAATGTAGAAGTAACCCTTCTCCTTTAACTCTGGGTATTGTTGCGGAAAGACCGTTTCCGGATTGAACAAGTTATCTTCGCAATACTCTCCACAAAGGTTTACAAAACACTTGCACACTACTTCCTTCCCCTCTCTATCATCCTTTGCCGCATTTGCTGCTGTTTGAAGAGCCGCCAGAGCCCCCTGCGAGTGCCCAATAATACATGCAACTCTACAGCCCAAAGAATTTGTCACAAAATCAAGAATTGTTTGCAAGTCTTCATATTCTTGCTCTACATTGAAATATTTCCATTTCCCAGGCGAGTGTCCGTTGCTAGTAAAGTCGAATCTAATTACATGAGCGTCAATTGCATCAGATAATTTGAAAGCTAAATTGCAAAGTAGCATTTGGTTCCTCCAACTGAGATGGCCATGGAAAATTATTATAACAGGCTTAGATGTGTTGAGGTGTCGAGTGGAAGACGGCGATCTGATTTGCTCCACCAGTTGTTGGTGAGCAGCTGCAGAGTTTGAACGGGAGAAGGAGCTTTCGCGAACGACGAGAGAGCATGCTAGATTGCATGATGGAGATGTTGGTGGTGTTGGCGATTTTCTTGATAGCAAAAAATTGAGCTCGGTCTCTGTTTTATTTTTCATCGCGTAAGGGAAGTAGCCGCTGCAGGTTTCATGGTTGGTTAACTCGTGCAATTCAAACTCTGACACCATGTTTGGGGAAGGATCTGTGCGTGGTGCGTGGGTGCTGGGTGGGGGCCAGTGGGGGCTCGGCGCTTGGCGCTCGGCGCTGGGCTTTGTGCTTTGTTGTTAGGGTCGTTTCTCTGTCTTCGGCGACTACTAAAATGGCGTCTACTAATGGCGACCTGTAACGAGATGAGGAAGATTTTGATTTACATACAGTCTGTTCACCTGAATAAAACTCATGTTGAATACTCCTTTTAAAAATTAGTGCAATTTTATGGCGACCATNTTGTGCTCAAATTTCTAGAAAAATAGACCAGTAGAACAAGAGTTATGTGAGGTTGAAGGGGACATTGAGTTCAATGGATTCCATTTGATTCAATGGCAACATTCGGGGACTGTTAACATAGGTAGAGTAATACGAGATTTTTTTACTGTAGTCTTGAATTAGTATGACATTAATCTGACTTGTGTTGTGATTATCTCCATCAAAAATAGTTATTTTTCAATACTGTCAGATTCTGTTTTTTACCAACCACTAGACAATCGAGTAAACTTGTGTTTGGAACAATTTTCAAAAGGAAACGATAAATATTGACTGAGATAATTACAACACAATAAAAGCATCCCTTCAAAGTAACAATAATTTTTTTACGAAAAAGTACTTTTTTGAAAAGTATGTAACTCTGATTTGATACTTGAGATTACTTACAAAATCAATAAATTATTTTTTGTGATCTCTAGAGAGCAATGAAGCACTCCTACTCTATCCACAATGTTTATTTACAATAGGTATATACTTGTTTCTACCCGAGGTAAAAACCTATACTAAGAAATAAACTAGAACAAATTTGAGTTATACATAAAATCCAAAACTGAAAAATAGGAACTTTTTAATCAATTTTTTGAATAATTGATGCTATTTATGATACATTTCTGATTGTATTTAGAGCTTAACATTCTATTAGGGGTTTTTCGACCTTCTAAATTGATTGGGACAGTTGAATTTATCCCTAGATGACTTTGAAAAATTTAAAATGTCACACCAATCCAAGACTACAGTAGGTTGACACCAGGGCTTTGCACCCAAACACTTTTTCTTTGGGTGGCTGGGTATTGGGTGCTACCCATTTGTCTAAGATTTTGGGTAGGGTATGGTATGGCTACACCCAATTTTCTTCTGTTTTGGTTGGCTATTTGGTATGGGTATTGGGTATCCTTAAACTACCATCTGAGCACCCCAATGTGTGCATTTTTGCACCCTCCTGGATTAGCCAAGGCTAGCTAAAGCTGCAGACATTCAATCCCATTTTCATTTTTCACAAATAGCAACAACAGCTAATCTATCATTGCCATTACAATGGCTCAATCCCAACTTTCCTTGAAGCTTGGCAGGTAGATAGCTTTCAACTTTTTCCTTCACCCTTCATCACTGCATTGACTGCACTACCGTCATGACATTGGAAGGTGATTGAACATGGGAGGGCAATCAACAGCTGCAAGAGGAGCAAGAGCCCAGCCCAACAAGATAATTTGCATCACCAGCAATTGCAAAGCATTTTCAATTCAATCCCACATCTTCTGATTTTTGAATGTCAACAATTAGCCCTTAGCCAGCTGCAGAAACATTGTGGGTGTCATCTTCAAAATTGCAACAAAAAAGTAGTGGTGGGACAATTTCAGACAGCTCCCCTCCCAGAATTTAAATTGATTTCATTGTTGATATGTCTAATAATATTGAATAAATGGGTTTAATTTTTTATTTCACAGAACCCACCCAAAATAAAATCCTTGATCTAAGTGTTTTTGCAGCTGGGGCAAAAGCTGCTACAGCAAATCCATCAATGAATAATACAAAAAATGACACAGGTATGTTCCCAAGATTCTCATTGGATTTATTATAATTTTGATTGGCAAAATCTTACCCTCTAAACTTAAGAGTAATATTATTCATACTAAGTATTATCAAGAAATAAATAGCTTTTGTTCCCACCCATACCCTACCTGAAATCAGGTGTTTTGGCTGGGTACTTTTTGGGTATAGCCAAACCTTAAAAATGTTAGGTATTGGCATTGGGTACGAAAAATACCGGGTATATACCCGGTGTCACTGGGTATTTTGTGATGGTTGTGAAATGGGTGCAAAGCCCTGTTCCGAACAATCCGATCACGCACAATGAGAAAGAAGCAAAAGAAAGGACTGAAACCACCACTCTCACAACATCATGCTCCCGTCAAAACAAATGATTCTCCCATCCCCACTTCCTCAAATACATTCACGCCCCTAAAGTTTTCAAACACCCCCATAGAAGGAAGATCCCATGCCCACGTCGTTTTAAGCGGATCTTCGTCTTGTGTTGCGATTTTCATCGTTTTGACTGCTTCTTTGATGCTTGTACTGCGCCAAAACTTAATTCACGATGGAATACAACCAAGTGATGATTTATCAAAACACTATCAAGGTGATGCTGATCATTATCAGCACCTTAACCATGAATCGAGTCAGCTTCAGCTTCAAGATCAACCTCAAAAGCATCCACAGTCAACAAGTAGCAGTGCTCAGCAAGAAACAATTGAACAACAGCAACAAACCACCAAATCCAGCCAATCCAGTCTACCCAACAACCAACCACCCCTCCAATTCAAAAGCATGTGGCATCTAATTTCCCACCACTCTCAAACATACAACATCCCCGCTCTCCAGTCTCGCCTTAAACAAATGTTCCACCATGGCCAACGTGCGTTCAACCCCGCCTTACGAAAATTCCCATTGTTGCCCGCCTATGAAGGCCGTGGGGCGGGATATTCAGGTACAACGAGGCATAAATTACTCCACGACTTAGAGCAATTTGATTACTTTATGAAAAGTGCGGGAAATGGGAATGTTGGCATGAACTCCAATGGGTTGAAGTTGTTTGGGGAGACATTACCACGGGTGTATGGAGAGACTTTGCAACGGTTGGACGAGAAGGCGGCGTTGAAGGAATTTGACGAACACACTGAGTTTTACAAATTTCAAAAACAAGATAAGGAGTTTTTGGAATATTACAATCGTGCTTTATTTTTGGCAGAATTTCCAAAATTGGAGGGTCCGTATTTGACGGAAAGGAATTGGGGTTTTGTGGAACATCAATGGTTTGGAGAAGCTGATACCACTTCTGAAACGAGCTTCAGCAACCACCCAGGCATCATTGTAATCGACAACCTCCTAACACCCCAAACACTCCAACGTCTCCGCGACTACCTACTCCTCTCCACCTTTTGGTTCGAAGCAAAAACACCACATTATAAGATGAGGGTTATTTTCAGTGGCGACTTCGTTGATCGGGGTGAAAATAGTATAGACTCGGCTAGCAACGTGTAGTTTAATCATGGCATTTTTAAAAACTCGTGAATATGAATGTTCATGTTGATGTGAAGGAATTTCAATTTCAAATGAACGTTTGAAAATTTTCAAACCAAAAATACAAAGCAAATAGCAGCGCCACATCGCCGAGCCACAGCACTGCTGACTCGCTGCGCCCTAGCACCGTCAACGTCATTTGTCACCACTGCTAGATCATCAATTACCCCAACAATCACCATGACAAGGTATAGCGAAAACCTATTCAATGGCATAAATTTAGATTACATGAAGAAATATGCCCTTCGATTGTACACTGAAGAATGCATTGCTAGAGCCTGTGCCTGTTACGCTAAATGTGGCAATGATTTCGTTGCTGAGTTAATGAAAGATGTTGGCGGTATAGATTACGATGAGAACAAAAAAAATCATCCTTCTCTTCATTCGATGTGTAGAAACATTGAGAAACTTGATCCTCCGATGGAGGTGGTACCATGTAAGACTTTTTTCATTCATTTCAATTTTTATCAAAACATTGGAACATCAACTAAATCAAATCAATTTCATTTTATCTTTCAAGTGTTTGATGTTAAGCAACAGACCCACGAAAACCTCCCGCATATATATGCCAAAAATGGTAAAATCAGAAAGGACCTAAAAGGTCTTACGCTATCAAAAAAGTCGTATCATCAAACAAAAAGTGTCATCGAATCTGCAACGTTTCCACGCACACATCACTTCCCTCATTACATTAATAGCCAAATAATCACTGTTGTAGTGACAACCCCAGATGATGCTGCAGAGTACGATATGCGTCAACTCAGGTACAAAGACGCGATTCAAACTCATAAGGAAAACCTTGGTGCCACTTCAGAGCGGGTAAAATGTAAACAATTCATTGAATTTCAAGTTACAGGAAATGACCCCTTACATTGGAAAGCATGTGCTGGTATTGTTGATCCTGAGTCAAAGGAAATCGAATGGAAGACTAGTATTTGGGATGAATCTCTTTCATACGGTGAAAACGGAAAATTTCGTAGGGAAACGGAAGCGCCCCCTGATCTTGATATCCAACCCAATGCTGAGTTTCTCAGACTAGTTCGCGAGTCACCTCCCATCATTCTCGATAGGGAACAAAATGATATTCGTGTAGCAAAGGTTGAATCAATTCGTGCTAAGCGTGAAAGTTCAATAGAAGAACTAAAAGCAGTCAAGCAGAATGAACATCACAACAGGCAAAAAATCGATAAACTTATCGCACAGACTTCCAAATATGACAAGCAAGATAAAATTCTTGGCAAAAACTTCGAAGCACGGAAGAAACTACCTAGTGCAGTTGATGAATTGTTAGAGCGATTGCAATCTCAATGGACGACCGTCAAACCAAGTTTGGTGGACTTCTTTAGCATTCATGGTCATCTTGTCCTCGCTCAAAACAATAATCTTCACAGATTGTTCCTCAGTCATTTTCGTTTCCTTTATGAATACAAAGAATACTTTTCTCTTGTCAACCCAAACAACCCAGAATTTTGTGATATGGTTGCGTTTTTTGAGGCAGGACAATTCAATTTCAAAGTCTCTGAAGATGATAATATAGATGCCGCGATGCGAGATATAGGCAAATACTTCGAAAAATACGGAGAAATTCCAAACGAAAGAAAAGCGTCACTGTCACGCCCAAACAACAACGTTTTCGTATCTTCCATGCAACTCGTCACATATAGACGTCATCTACTATCTGATCAACAAATCAACAAGTTGATTGAATTCAAAGCCGATGGTCTTGTTGTCAGTGGTAGAACTACTATGGCACCAAAGTTTAAAAACAAAGAAAACAAGAAGCGATCAATACAATCTGTATCTCCGGTTCAGGCGACTCCTTCATCAAAGTTGAATGTCAAATCTCAAGCCGCGCCAAAGAAAGCAAAACGTCGAACAAAACTATCATCAAAAAATTCACCGGTTGCAATCAGTAAAGCTGTATCAACACCATCTGTTGCCGAAATGGAACAAAAAATCAAAAAACAAGCTAGTTTGATTGCGGAACTTACTTCCAAATCACAACGTCAGGAGAAGAGAATCGAAGAGCAGGCGAAGGAGATCTTCGATTTGGAAGAACAACTCGAGGCGATGAAGTACGATCTAGATGGAGCTAAGATTGACTTAGCTGATACGGAAGAAGGCCTAAAGACGGCAGAAGAAGATTGGCAATATGAAAAGAAAAAAGCTGCAACTGCCAAGAATGAATTAGTTCAAACAATGGAGCGATTGGATTATGCAGAGGCAGTGGCGCGACAACGCGGAATGTTGTTGAAGAAGGAGGACAATGATATTGATTGCGCAAAGTTTCGTAAACTTTTTCATGGAATTGATTGAAATTCTTTTTTCTCGAGGACATTGACATTCGTCTCGCAAAAGACTTGTCTGTAATGAATATTATAATGCAAATGAACACATTCAATTCACATTCATAGTTTTCTTCGGCCCTGATGTTACAAAGAACTTCTTGGTACATTATGGTAAATATGTGGGGGCATATTTGGGAGATGGGATGCATGATTCGTTGTTGTTGGAAATTGCATATGAACTTCATCGGGCCATGCCGAGGGTCATGGAAGGGCATGCTTTGAAGGAGCTTTGGAGTTACAAGTACGAATCGTATGATGACAATGATGGCAGTGGCAAGAGGGAGGAAGAAAAAGGAAACACTGGAATACACATACATGCCGACGATGCTATGGTCAATGTCAATCTATGGCTGACTCCCGACTCTTCCAACCTCGACCCCACCTCCGGAGGACTTGTTATTTATCTATCCAAACCCCCACCCGATTTACTCCACTCATTCGAAAAGTTCAATTCCAATTGGGAATATGTAGATGAACATCTGTTACGTCCTTCGGGGTATGCCAATATCACCATCCCATATAAACACAATAGAGCAGTTATTTTTGATTCGTTCTTGTTTCACAAGACAGATCGATGTCGATTTAAGCAAGGGTATGAGAATCGGAGGATCAATTTGACGTTTTTGTATGGGGACAAGCAGTCGGAGGTTTCTTTGGGGGGCGATGGGTCGGAGTTGTGAGTGAATGTAGTATGAATTCAAATTTAATTACGATGAAGTACCTACATTGTGACATTTGAGCATCGGCGACAATCACTTGGATTTAAACATTTTGTGAAAATTATTTGAGATTAGATGATGTTGCTTTTTTCTGCGTTCTTGTTTTCGACAAGTTGTTTCTTTCAGTTTTTCTTTGAAAATGATCGCCTTTGTGATGAAAAATGAAGACAATATTCGTTTGTTTCAGAGTGTTAGTTTGCAAACGACTGAAGGTCCAAAGGTCCAAATAATTAGTTTCTGAGTCATTGGGGATGTGATGCGTGATGCATTGTTCCTTTTGGAATACTTTGAATTTTTTACATCACAATCGAGTCTATCACAGATTGCAGAAATGTGGTTGAGTTAATGTGCCCTGTTTGTGACCAGAAACTAATGTACTAAGTACTTCCATAATTTGAGCATATCATTAATGAATCAAAATTATGAAATTGCCCCAAATGGATAGCGGAAAGCACACAAGTACATAGAAAAAAATCTCAAAAGGAATATGTTTAATATAAGTAGTCAATTTTGCAGGGAAATAATCCATGTCCAAGCTGCTTCGAGTGTGAGTGCCAAAACTGTTTGTCCAAAGATCAATGGGGCTTTAAGCCAAGATTGATAATTACGGCCACCATGACATGGTGAGGGTAATCTTGCTTGCTGTAGCTGTAACCGTTGACTCTGTATCAGCCAAACTTTGCCTAGCAATGTGGAGAATTCTTTCTTTGTACGGTAGGATTGCTTCCAGCAGAAGTTGCCTCTCGTCATCGGAAGCACTCACTTTCTGTTCGCCAACTCGATTCACAAGAGACAGTATTAGTTCGAGACCGGCGTGTCTGAAACGCGGGTGATGAAAATAATATTATGAGATTTTTCAATAAACACGAAAATGAAATATTCTGAAACCTACCTGACTTTCCAAAATTTACGATCTTTCAGAGCTTGTGTCGAACAATCTAGCACAGTAGTTATTGCGTTGCTTTTGCTGAGTATAGATGATTGCATTTTTGATACCAAGATCGAAGAAGCTCTTGTAGATGTTTCTCGAACAGTCCACGCTGGTTGTGCACTGCCAGCTGACGACTGGAAAAAACTCATCAGCTTTAACGGATCCAAATATTCTGCCTGATCACTTGTCAATGACTCCAAACCAATTCCTTCATACATCGCCGCCGCGAGGCATTCAATTGATTTCGCAATCAGAAGAGGAGCAGGTTTGTCTTTGTCTGGCTCTTTCTCATACACAAAAGAAAAAAGTCTGGGAGCAAGCAGGTGATACACAAATTTTTGATGATCGACAGTTTCTACATATGACTGTGATGCCTTCACAGGATTGACAGACTTGAGTAGCGCTGAAAGACCACCAAGAGCAGCTGCCTTGTATGGAAGGATTCCTTCTACTGAATCTGTGGATTTAGCCCGAAGTCCTTGGTCCAATAGCACTCTACAAAAGCCAGAAAATATAACGGTCTGACTGCCACGGTTGCCAACGTTGTCACTTTCATCGAGGTCGTTGCTTTCCATTGGCTCTTCTTCTCCAATTTCATTCTCTCCCTCAAAATCCAATGCTGAATCTTTTTCAACAGATTGATCAATGTCTCCGTCTTCTTCATTTTCAGTGGCTCCAGTATCACAATCGTCATCCTTTGTAATTACATCCCTGTCTTCTGACAGTTTAAACCACCCATCTCCTTTAAACAAATCTGTTTGGCAATCATTACGGAGCTCTAAAGGAAACCATTCAAAATTTTCAAATGATCCTTTTCCATTCACAGGTGATATGGCACACCACTTTCCAGCAATCATCGTGCCGGCTTTGGCAACATCACCCTTTCCTGCCCAAATACGGTTACGGGCAAAAATTTTGACGCACTCAGATAATACTAAGCAACTTGCTTTTGCCCTTTGTTCGAAGCGATCAGTCAATTGACTAGGATTCAAGGCCTCGCTACTTGATCGTGGAGGCGGTGCTAGTATATTGGCGTCTGATAATTCGAATATGGCTGCACACGAGGCCCTTCGACGAGCCCATGAGATGTCTCGCAGGGCTGATATTATCGCAGAAACAATGAATGGGAGGATTTTTTCTTGCAGTAGAACTCCAAAGGAATCGTCGCTTGATCCGATTGAAGAATTCCCTTCCTCCCAAACGTCTTTCCATAGTCCTGCGACTTTGGCATCTTCGTCATGTCTTCCAAGAAATGCATTCGGCAGGACTTTCTTTCGCCATATATCTTTTGGCCCACCGTCGAAAAACTGGTTAGAGGCACGAACTGAAATGGCACGGATAGTTGCTGCGGCAGCTTTTCGAGTTGACGGGTCATTATTAATCCCAGATGAAGCAGCATACCTCTCACATGCTCTAAGTGCAAGCACCCGCACTGCTTTTCCTGGCGCCAACTCCGCCAGGGATCCTAAAGCATGAGACATTTTGTCTTTCGCCGTGGCGCCACGTTCACGTTCACTCGCATAATACAAAGCGCGTAAAAGACGAACAGCAGGGTTGGAAGTCGAATTTCCTGGAAATTTGAAAGCAGCAGGGCAAGTGCTTGCCAAGTTCGTGACAGCATCAGCTGTTAAAGGTGATGAAGAATTTGAAAGCATCAGAAAAGAGGAGACAAAAGATACCATAATAAGAATATACATGAACCTACCCACAGCAGCTCGTGTAGCAAAGCCCGCACCCTTTCTCAGTGCTGTGTCGAGCTCTTCCGAATCCAAAGTAAAATTTATTGATTGAAAGTTAGTGTTTATTGCGATATAATCATACTCAAATCGTGACAAAAATCCATTACTAACCTGGAATCAGCTTCTTTTGAGTTTCCACTTCGACTTTTTTTGCCATCTCGAGACATTTGTTGAGGGCGCCAGCAATTGGTCCACTCATCGCAAACTGTATTCTTATCCTTTCAAGGTTGTCATATCTATTTGTTGAGTCGTCGGCACCGCTGGCTCTTACCTGAAGATAGTTTAAAGCCGCTGGCTCAAGTCCTGACATTGCCATCAATAAAGAACCCACAAGCTCAGGAAGCACAGGTTGCAATGTCGAAGGGAGACTGACATCAACAATCCCCAACAGTGTTGAAATACAAATGCCAGTAGCCTCTGCACACGGTTGATTCAGCCCATATTTAACGAGCCAACCAAGTGAGACTGTGGCAGCGTACCCCGATGTTAATTCACTTTCAGCCTTGCGTTGATGACGCTGCGTATTGCTTAGAAAGACATCTTCATCATCTGTGACCTCTGCTGCTGTTGGATCGCAAAGTCGTACTGTCAGAGCTCGGACAGTACGGCCGAGGACTTCTCCCCTTCAAACAACATAAAGGGAAGGGCAAGAAAATTTAAGTTGAAACTTCAGCAATTTTTTCTTGAACAGTAGATAATTTTGCGGTTCCATGCTCACCTTTCTCTTACAGGGGTTCTTACGTCATCAAGAGCTCTCATAGTTAACTTCCACAGCCGCAATAGTCTGATAGATGCAGTAAGATGAGTATTGATTCCTTCATCATCTTCTTCAACAGCACCTCCTCCAAGGTCTTGCCAACTGCGACCAACTAGAATCTCAGACAAGGCACCGATTGCTCCTGAGCGTGCTTTCCACAATCTACTTGTGGCATCTAACATGAGCGTATCAATGGTGGGCAGCAAATGTTGAGATATAGCTGCTCTAGAATCTGCGCCGCCACCAGTCAATGCCAACCACAGAATATTCATGTGCTCTCTAGTTTGTTTGGTCGGATCGTTGCACGCTCTCAAAAGTCGAGGAATAAGTTTGCCAAGATGAGGACGCAAAGCTTGTCGTATTTCTTGCAAACTCGACCCTTCTGCTTTCCCTAGAAGTGATTTTGCACAGTAACGATCATGCAATTCGGGTGTTTGCCATATCGTATGGTTGGCCGAGAGCATCATCAAACTGTAAAGTATATCTGGACGACCCAGTGATAGTGCAGCGCTCGCCATTTCTGTATAGGCCCCGAGAGAGGCCTCGGCCAATCCAGCTGCTCCACCAACTTCAGCTTCGTCATTGAAAGCACCTAAGCCATCGGAATCGTTGCGTCGCTCCCTCGCCTGTGCATCAGATTCCATCATGGCAGATCTCCCATGATTTGATGTCTGACCGAATGCCTTAAGTAAACGGTCATTCAATACATCGCTAGAGGAGTCATTTGCTTCACCATGGGGCAGATTGGCCTCAGCCATAGCTGATGCAAGCCCACGACAAGCAGCAAGTCCAATGCAACAGCTTTCCCGGGACAATTGCTTACTTTTTGGATCAGAGAGAAGTTTGATGAAAGAACTCTGAAACAAACTCAGGTGCCTCCAAACCTCTTTGACCATTGATCTCTGGGAAAACTTAAGATCAAGGTTTACTAATCGTGATGCGTGTGCGACAAATGCCAAAGAAGTTGCAGCGCATGCATTTCTCTTTAATGGATTGGAAGATATAATCTCTCGCTTGAACAATGTAAAAATTATGTGTTGGTGTGGAGGAAGACCATATGCAAAAGACTCGTCATAGCTATCTGGCCATTGTTCTTTAGGCTTGGAACTTGTCCAGTCTCCACTACCAAACGCATCTGCATATTTGACGAAAGCTTCTCCAACTGCCAAGCTCAGTTCATCGTCTTTTCTATAGGCAGCTGATCCTAAAATCGCAAACAAAGAATCAATGCATTGAAGTCGTGCAGGACCAAGATCAATGGTGTCGACGGCATTGTCTCGGCTAGCATCTTTACGAAAACCAGCCCCTGCAGTTGATGCAGCAAGAAGTAAACCAGATGCTCGCACTAAAGAAGACACCCTGGTAGGATCAGCATGGTCAATAGACGAATACTTTTTGAGTGCAGCATTCATTGCATCTAGTGCAGCTGCCACAGGATCAAAAAATTGCTGATGCAATACTGGTGCATCTTCCCCATCATATGAAAAAGCTATGACGAGGCCTTTTGAGCATGCATTGCCAATAACTTCATCAGTATGGGATAGACCTTTGCCAAGCAATGAAATTATTTCGCGGCATAGGTTTAAGCATTTGGTGATGTTGCTGTTTTCATCGGCCGTGTCTTCCAATTTGTTTCTCGCAATTGCTAAGCGAAATGAACGCACGCAAGATGAACCTAGAAACGCTGCACCGTGGACTTCACCAACGGCAAAAGCACTCTCATTCATTGTCGAAAGCTTATTTCTGCAAATCTGTGCAGTAGTTGTTAGTCCGCAAGTATCTATCCAGGTTGTTTGGGACGAGCCATTACCCCAAATGGATTCGTCTTCATATAAATGCCGCATCACCTCTGCCATGTGTCTCTGAAACATCGTGCATATAATGGTTGCTCAGTAATGAGAGAGAGGGTGGAAAAGCTAACGAAGCAGAAACGAGATCACTTACCCTAGCTCTAGAAGAATTCAAAGTAAGAGCCTGTGCAGCAATGTCTTGAAATCCATATTGAAGCTTATCATCTCTGGATGACTTAATGATCACCAACCGAGCATCCACTGAAGACGAAGTACATCCTGCAAGACAAATGGAACATTCATCAATCAAATCAGTCTCGTCTCTTGTTAATGACCGTCCCTTGTAGTAAGCCAGTGTTTTGAGGATAGTCAATACATATTCCTTTAAGGTAGAACTATCAATTTCATCTCCGTAAAAACTTTCCTCACTGAGTAGAGACTTCACCAAAAACCTTAGAGATGCTGCTTGGGCTTTTACAGAAAAGTGGTCATATTTCATCCCAAAACTTTCGGAATTAGACGGTGATGCCACAATAGCATTTGAAAGCACACTGAAACTAGTAGTCTTAGTAGAGTCGTCTGCATCTCCACCTGAAGAACCAACATCAGAAGTCAAAATAATGTCTTCTCCCATCACACTATCTACACCCAAGGCTTTCTTGGCAATCATGGATACAGTGGCATCCTCATCTCCCGACAAAAAGCACAACAATTGATATGCATTCGGAGGATCCAAATGGAGAAGAAGTTCATCGGACCATCGCGATGCAGCAAGACGACTGGACTTTGGTAAGTTGCTCCGAGAGGCACTCCAAATGAGAGGAAGAAGCGATTGAGACAGAATCATTCTATTTCGTTCACCTTGTTGGATTGCCTTTGCTGTAGATTCTTTTGGTGAACTCGCTGCACTAACCGCACTAACTGCCCACGGGTTTGACACTGCGTTCGAGGCAGCGGCAGCGTCTTCAATCACTTTCTCTTCGGCCACTTTCTTTTTTTCTTCCTCTATCAGGTACTTCACAACGCGAACATAGGCACTCAACAGTGCATCCAACGCTGAAGTAGCTCGTGGTCGTAATATCTCCATTTCATTAGAAGCACATCCAAACAACAATGTAGCAGTCGAAATTGATGAAAAAGGGAATGACACCGAGGTAGTCAATCCATTATTATCAGTGCGCACAGTCGAGGTGCCACTATCGAAAAAGGCATACCTACTATCAAGAACAAATCGGGATCTCGCCAAGGTACAAACGACACCATAAGACTGATCTCGAATATTGATCGCTGCTGTTGCCGACTTGGTACCAGTGGCACTCCCCAATGAGGTAGTATGACCCGAGGATGTTGGATTGAGTACGGCACAAACCTGCAACGGGAACAATGAGACAAAGGAATTGAATTGTGAAAAAACGACATGAAACGTTGAATAACTTACCTGCAGCATGGATCGTGCCAATAACAAACGAATGCGTTCCAACGACGAAGATCCCTTCATCGCCTCCACTCTTACATCATAAAAGAGAGATAGCCGAAGACACAGGGCATTCAATAATGACGTTGCTGCCTCCATGGTAAATGACCCCATGGAACCCGGCTGCCTCAAATCTCCAAAAGCAGTGAGAGTCAATGACCCTATTGAAACGGCGGCAACATCTGATTCGTCCATACCCATGTCTATACCGATGTGGAATAACTTAGGATTGTCTTCCAGCATCTTTCCCACGAATTTGAGCGCTGGTGTAGAATTTTCATTGGAAATTTTCATACGACATGCCGACAAGAGAGCCTTTTGTTGGGAGTTTTCACTGTTGCCACTGGTATCATTGCTGCCGATATTGTACGTCAGACCTAATTGCAATTGTATTGTTTGTTGGGCAAAATCGGTTCGGTATTGGGAGAGTAGTTTTTTACGAATAGATATGGATGCCGTGTCACCAACGACGAGTGAAAGGATGGATTGTACTAGTGCTACGGAGTTTCCGAGGAGGAGGTCGTTTACGTTGGAACTTTCTTTTTTCGCAATGGAAACACTAGAAGTGCTGCTTGTACTTACGCCTCCACCGGCATTTGATACATCCTTTCCTCGATAAGCATCCATGTGTGCACGCAAATATGATTCTGCCTTCTTTTTCACGTCGGGGTCGGAATCTCCGGTGAGCAAGGTCATCAAGGCGACAGTCCGTGAAATTCCCATGGCTGCATTCAAAGGACTTTTGAGGGAAGTTGCATCCCCTGTGACTACTGCATCACCCACTTCCCCTGCACCAACTGAACCTTCTGCACCCACTGAATTCTCTGCACCCACTGAACTATCTGTACTTTTTGCATTTTTTGCACTTTCTGCATCATCTGCACTTATCCCATCATTTCTATCGGCTACTTTCACAGGAATCTTTAAGGATTTCTTTTCCCCATCCTGCAAAAATAACGCAAACCTCCGACAAGGAGTAATCAAATCCAACAACTTTAATTTCAATACTCTCAAACTTGCTCGTGTGGCAAATTCCTCTTTCCAATTTTTGCATGGCTTCCCACCCGACGAGGGATGTTGCGATGCAGCTCCTCCAATCAACCGCTGATATCCTGCAGTGGACAATCCATTTGGAATTAATGTTGATGTGGCGGGCATTGGCGAAAAGAGGAATACATCTGTAAAAAGATCATAAAGAGCTGCGGAGATTATCGGGTTGGACAATATCAGTTGTTTGATTGGTTGAAGGGAAAGACCTTCGGTGGTAGTTTGATCTTTAATGTCAGAACTTGAAGCATTGGAAACAGAAGAAGAGCTTTTGGAAGATTTAGACATTGCAGCTCGTTTCACAGCCGCATTCTCCACTGGATTGTCGGAAATGCACTCTAAACACCGCAAGATCAAATGCCATGTTTGATTGTATCTCATTTTTTGACTGGGATCTATCAAATGATGCACTCCTACACAACCTGGTTTCGCAGATTTGTCAGTTAGGAGATGTTCCAAAAATTGCAAGAGTGGTGAAAGAACAGCCGCACATTCCACTTGTGTGCATCTATTAATCCCGAGAGTTAAAAATGCCAAACTTAAATTTATCGTGAATGCATTCACCTTTGTTGCAATGTTTGAGGTACTGGGTGGAGTCGAAGAATTTGAAGAAGCAGTTGTGGGAGCTGTTTGAGTTTCCTCAGTTACCTGGGGCGAAAGTAAATCAGCAATGGCCCCACACGGCAATTTACAAGCCCGATCCTCCCTCACTCTCTTCATGGTATGAGCTAGCATTTCTATTAATTTGTTGTGTATTGTTGTGTGCACTCCATCCATTTGACTGCGGAGAGTTGCATCATTGGCTTCATCCACAGTATTGGCAGCTTCGGGTGATTTTCTCTTGTTAGTCATACTCAACTTATTCCCCCTCTTACTGTCATCATTTTTTCCAATCCTCATCAACAACCGGGGAAGAAGTAAGTGCAGTACTTTTTCAAGGGGTGGTCCTGCATCCGTCATGGCGAGACGGTGTGAGACTCGGTTTAGTGTTGACAATTCATTTTGGAGGTTGGTGAGTGTTGTTGACAGGGAGGATGAGGTTTCAGAGTCTGTCATATTTTATATTTTCAGCACGGGTATATTGTTTTTCTCTGGTTTTCTGAAGAATTATTGTGCTTTAAATGAAGATGATTGCTGGTGTTGGAAAATCAACATGGTTTTTTGATTTTTGCAAAAGCACAATGGTGGAATCAACGCGAGTTGGGCAATCTCTTCCATAAAGAAAAAAATGTTTTATCTTTAAACGTCTTGAGACACAAATGGGGTAATGAAGGAAGAAGTAGTGCGATGAAAAGAAAAGGTCGTTGCTATTCTAGCGCTGACTGCTACTTTTGAAATGTTGATCCGACCAGTTCGTTTCGCATTGAGATTGTGGCTTGTGGCTTGCCACTTGCTGGCTACTGGCTAGCTTTGCTTTGCCTCCTTTTTATTTTCCTTTATTCGGCCTCTAGATTTATTTTTTTTGTGCGTGATGATTGGTTGTTCTAAAAGGTAAGCAAGGTGCATAGGAGTACCTCTCTAGATAGAGTACTATGTACGTAGTAAGTAGGTACTATCGGACTTAGTGCTTAAGGTACTCCTATTACCTTAGGATCTACTATTTGAAATAAAGGTACAATAATGAAGTAGATCCTAAAAGTACTTATCTCTACGCTACAAATACCTCTCTAGAGCAGCTCGATCGATCAAAGAGCACGAGAATTTCAGCGTGTAGAATTACATCGTAGAAATTTGGTCAAATTCGGTCAAACCGAGCGTCTCGTCGATCGCCAACAGGAAATCGCAATAGAGAGCTGAAAATAAATATCATGT
>JALLOT010000355.1:0-21795 GCA_036939595.1 Thalassiosira livingstoniorum | reverse complement strand
GCAAAAAATCAAGAATATCAATGCCATTTTTGCTGCTGATGTCATTGGCAATGGTGCCAATGATGTTGTGGGACCACTCAAAAACACACAAATGCACTTCTTCTGCAAGCAATTCATACCCTTGTCCATGGGATGGTTTGGAGATAATACTAAAGACTTCAAAAAGGACATCACAATGCTTGCTACGTCAGCATTCTCATCAAAGGGGGTATTGAATATCTCTCCCTTGATTAATTCTGATAGAAAAGGTGATGCATTCCAAACCATGCTCTAGCAATTTAAGTCAGTTAGTAGACTTACAGGTCAGCAAGGCAGCATGAGTTTGTTGCTACCATCACAGAAACAATCTTCAGTCTTTGTGGTGTGGCTTACAATACCATTGATTTACCCATTTTTTGGTAGAAGGTTAAGATACATTCACTCAATTCTGTAATTGGTTTTACTTCTCCATGCCTTTAACACTCACAACACACTTTCACAGCTGCTCCCCCATTCTCCATTCTTTTTGTCTCCTTCTACACCAGTTACTCTTACTGTTGTTTGGTTTCACTTGGACCCAAATTATCTGTAAATGATGTTTACTTTACAATTTCACATCATTCATCACATTTAGTTGGACTAAAATAATTACAGACTTACATAATTTACGTAAGTATGTTACCATGTTTAGGTACTCATGAGGGGGTATAAAATGGTGTAAACTTAAAAAATACCCAATTCTGATAATAAGTAGATACCCAGCATTTGACAAGTCAGTTATAATCGAGTAGTTACTACTCGATATTATTAGCTGACGGGTACAAGTAACGGGTATACCCATCATGATGAAGACACGTTTGTAACAAATTGGACCGTCTGTCATCGTGGATCTACAACAGCTTGTTTTTTTTAGCTGAGCACGCAGAGAAAAGAGTTCTCGTAGAGAGAAGAAGATGTAGTAGATCCAAGAAGATCTACTACAAGTTCTGCAACAATGCGCAGGAAATAACTTCCGCCAGGTCTACGGTATTTTGCTACTTACTGACATCTGCATAATGGAATAAGTATTATGGTTAAAGGTTATGACATGATCATCTTTCTACTACACGTAGTAGCTAGAGTGCACTACTACAATTGTAGTAGACTGAACATTATCCTACCATAGTACCTTACGTAGTATTCTCTCTCGGTCTCTCAACTGTAGTCTTGAATTGCTATGACAAACATTCAACATGCGACGTTATTATTTCAGCCAAAAATAAATATTTTTCACTTCTGATTTTTGCTGGCCAATAGACCTTAAAGTAAACGTTTGGTCAAAAGAATTTTGAAAGAGATTGGATGAATATTGGCTGAGGTTTTAATGTTACAAATAAAATACCACCTCAAACTAGGGGTTGCCCGAAATCTGGGAATTTGGAAAAAATATGATAGTAATGATATGTTCTGATATGTAACAAGTTTCTTGATAGTTTCTTTTTTAGCATGAACAAGAAGATATCAAGAAACTCAGTACATACCAGCACGTATCGTTTCTATCAAAAACTGACAAAAATAATGGGAGTTTGATTTAATTATTTAAAAAACCGTGAATGAAAATCATGGGAAATTATTATTTATGTGAATATGTTTTGAAACAAAGAAGTGGATTCCTGCTAATTTTTAGATTTTTTGATAGAAATGATAGGTTCTGATATGTACTGAGTTTCTCGATATGTTCTTGCTCACACTAAAAAGAGAATCTATCAAGAAACTCAGTACATATCAGAACATATCATTACTATCATATTGTTTCTGAATTCCCAGATTTTTGGCAACCCCCTAAGAAAAATTTGATATGATAGAGTACTTTATTGAAAGATTTGTAACTTGAACTCAAGAGAAAAATTCATGTATAATAACAAGTACTCCTACTAAAGTATGGTACCCAGAAAATTTCATGCAACTATCAAGGACAACCTAGATTTCAAAAAATTTAAGACAAAAACTGAGTTATGATGAAAATAAAAAATCAAAAAAATGGATTTTTTCTTTAAATATTGGCAAAATTGGTCTTATTTTTTATGGACTTCTTGCTGAATTTTGAGGTCATTGCTCTGTTTCTGATGTTTTTTGACCTTCTAAATGGATGATGGGGTTTTTGGTATATTTGGGGGTTGCGTAGAAAATAATACTGATTCTACATGGTGATTTGCCAATGGCCAAGTACAAAAAACAGCAATTTGATTCAGATTATTTGATTTAACAAAACTCAGATAACAACATTTTTTTGTAGTTACTAGTTAGTGTTATTAGTAAGTGTTCAATAGTTCTTACCATCAGCTACCACCATAATAATATTAGCAGCATTTTGACAGCCAAATCTCTATTGTTCATAGAATTCAAGAAAAGTAATAGTAAAGAAATAAATAACAATGAACATTTTATGCTATGTTATGTTGTAGTGTTTATGGAAAAAGAATGATAGCACAAATATAGGATTGCAAAATAAACTCTAAAGAAAGGGTTTATACATGAAGTTCACCTGGAACAACCATGTAAGCCACACATCAGAGAACTTGTCAATATCCTGATTAGGCAGAAGTCCTCTTCTCAAATAGTCTGACATTTTCAATCTTTTTACACCGCGCTCATCCCCAGAGCAATCTGATGTCACTGCAGCTGTTGTCACAACCTTCTCTGTAGTGAATTTTTTATCACTTTGGACAAAAGCAGGTTGCATAGTCATTTTACTTCTAGCCTCCATTACAGCTTGAGCTACCTGGTATCCTCTGTGAAGGACATTCACAAAAGGATCATTGTCTCCAGAAAATTCTTTTTGTTGCTCAAAAAACTCAAATTTTTGGAAGTACTCTGTATTGGACACTGCCCCCATCCAAGGCTCCTGTGATCACATCCATCCACAAAGTTGAACAAAAAATCCAGTCTTTGCAATGATACCACCATAATAGCTTGAGTACGTAAGCAATTGTACTTCAACATTGCATGGTTTCCCAACAGTGTTCAAGTTTGTATTGTCCTACATGACAATGTGCAATACTTTGTACCTCTTGTCCCACTTTGGATCACAAAGTTTCTTGTTCTTATCCATAGAGAAATAGTGCAACCATTGCCACAAACATTTCAGTGCCTTAACAAGTTTGTTTTTGAGTGCTCTCTTCATGACATGCCTAGATCCATACCTTGCTGTGGCATCCTTCTGTAGAGTAGTTTCAATCTTGCCAGTAACCTCAAAATAGCACAACCATTCTTTTAACCAAGTTAGTTTGGTTGAACAATCCATCATCATCTTGTAGTCACCATTGTAAATAACTGCTATGTATTCAAGCATGAATTGTTTGTTTTTCAAACCAGTCAATCTATTGACTTCAGCATCTGAAATGCCCAAATCAGCCACAGGTTTCTGTTGCTCCAAACAACCGTCATTCTTATTTGCTCTTTGCACCAAAACAAGCTGTGAATTCTGCCAAAACACAGCACGGCACCTCAAAGGAGATATTGCATGTCCATGAACTCCAAGTCCATAACCATTTTGAAAAGTCTGGTTGATTAGCATTACATCCTCAGCTGCGCTAACTTTGCTTATTTGTTGCAGTGACACCTTCAGGGAAAGGATTTACCCCTCCAACTCCAACACTTTGCTACTGCCCATGTCCACAGCTATTGCATTGCCAAGTTGTTGTTGGAGGTCTTTCAGAATATTGAGTACATTTTCATCTGATGCAACACCTTTTGGTTGGTTGTCATTTTGTTGCAGCATTTATTTGATATTGCTCTTTGCCCATCATTACTCAGAACTCTAATCATGACACAGATTCTTTTTTCTTGATTATTACGTGTGATGAAGCTGGTATATTTCTTGACAGTCACAAATGAATGATTCTCACAAATTCATTTATCATTCTCCTTATCATTCCTGGAACAGCCTATTCAATTGCAATACTTGGCACAGTATAATTTTTACATTGCATGCATCTACCTAGCTCTGTTAGATACATTATCCATCAATGGCTTTCGATATGGAGGAACACAAATCCACTTTGTCTAAGAGTCATCTTTTATTTTATAGACATGAGTGCATCCATCACAGTAACAGTATTTTCACTGTTTGGGCTTTAGGTTTGGATTTGGAGTTTTTTACTTATTCAAACCAGGTGGTAGACTGTAATCAGCTGCTGCCCTGCATCATTTCATTATGTAGATGGTCTTCATCAGACAGCATAGGGATGAGCGGAGGTGATGCATGGGTTGGTGATTGTGATGACAACAATGTATCAGATTTTTTGTATTGTTGTTTTGATTGATGAGGAAGCAATAAAGCATCTGGAGGGAGTAGGGGATACACAATTAACTCAAGATGAAGGTGATGGGAGAGAACATCCTTGGAGCATTGCTTCAAGTTTGATTTGTTGCAAGTTAGATTTTGCCTCGTTTCTCAAAGTTGTTTCAACTCTTGTTGGTGTAGAAGATTTTCTGTAATTGAGTAATTTATATCCAATTCAATCAGATATGATGTCACTTGAATGTTGGTTTGGAAACATTTCCAAAATGTCTCCAATCATAGCATTCATCATGCTGTTGTCAACCTCAATATTATCAGAAGCCACATGTGGTCCCAATGGCTCCAAGCACCACAACTCCATGTGAGGTCATTTGTAACCCACAGCATCTCTGGCGCTGCGTCCTTATCACTTTTGTTGACTTTTGTTGTATGTGCTGTTTTTATCTCACAAGATGCTTTAACAAGACTGTTAATTTTTGATTTTAGAGAGCAAAAGGGACTGAGTTTGATTGGATCTGGAGGACTTGGTGCAAATTTTTGCTGTTCTGTTCCAACTGAGAAAGCTGACAAGATTTCAATGATAGAAATTCAAAATTCAAATGGCAAACATTTGCATCAACAGGTTTCTTATCAAGTCCAGCAGTACGGTTTTATCCCTGGATGAAATTGAAAAATTATATTCGTCATAGGGTCATAGCAATCCAAGTCTAAAGTAGGCAGAGAGGGAAACTATTAGTAGTAAGTGGTAGGTAATAGGGTTGTAGGTACTCTAGTAGATAGACTCTAGAGAGTAGTACTAGTTCTTTTATCCGCCCGTATTCGTTGTACCTACGCACACGAGCGTACACGTTAAGAGGAATCATGATTTTCAAATCAATCGTTGAGAAAGGAGTCGTAATTTCAAAATTTAAACGACTTAGTGGGACTAAAATCGGGCTAAAATTTCCATCAACGCAATCAACTTTCGGGGATTATTGCACAAATTCCCACGTACATTAATATGTTGACCTACATTTAAATTTTGACGCCACCATTGTGGCTCTTCGGGCTTAAATTATTCTGTTCAAGACACCGCAGGACAAAGTTGAAATAGCCGTTACAGCTTTTGCGAAATTATGACTTATCAATATTCTGAAAATAGTCAGTTTCGCAACGAAAACAAATTTTCACTGAAATACTACTAAAACTGAAAAAATTGTCAGAAATACTTAGGATAAATAGATCTAAAATAGAAAAGGGACTGAAAAGGTATTGTATAATAATAGAGCCCAACAAACTGAGCAGCAAGGAAAATCTTTCCAATTCACTATAAAAAGAAAGTTGTACTCAAGAAAGTACAGCATTTAAATGAATAGATGAATGGCATCAACCCTTGACAAAAATCAACCATAATGTAAACACCACCACACACACAATGCCACAATAATTGTAAGGAATCAAAACACCTTTGACAAAAAATAAATCCACTAGAGCAATTGAGTAAAAAATCAAAATTAATTTATATGGAATACTTAAAGGATAGGCATTTTCTGGTTTCTTTAAACTAAAAAAGGGCCAATAAGAACAAAATATAACAAAGTTGAAGCTTTCATTGGTTTAAAAGTTACTGTTGTTGGTTGTGTTGATAGTGGAAAATGTAAAACTTTTGAAATTCTCTTTTTTGACATTCTATTTATTTCTTTGAAACAGTGTCATAATTATTTTACTGTCAACTTATGTATATAGCAATCATAAGAAGACTTCTGTGGTATCAAAATGATGGTTTTTGAATGACAAAATAAAAAGAAAAGGTGTTATGAAAAAAATTCTTTTATTGGGGTCATACTTTTCATACTGCAATACAACATTGAATGGCATATAATATACCATTTACCACCATTACAAAAAGACTAAGTAATTGATTCCAACCTACTAACAGATATTTATATATCCAAGCTGTAACTCTAGAACTCTCTCCTGGTTCATATGTTGCTACAAAGACATCAAGGTATCATTTAGAAAAAACAACAGTTTTACATTGATAAAAGATACAAAACATTGCTTTAAGCATTTAGAAAAATGACCAAAAGCAAATTTTTTCACCAACTGTTTTTAACATTGTGACAACTATATTGAAAATGATCAAAAATAAATTTTATTGTATAGTCAAAACTATATATGTTAAAATAGAGTTAGATTTCAAAAATTCTTAATCTTGCTCTATTTTCATCATCAATGGAAAGTAAAAATAGATTTGAATTATTAGTTTTCATTATAATAATCAAAACAATTTTGAAAAAAATATTAGGTTTCATTCCTACAATACCCTTGATACTAATCAAAAACATCACATTCATATGCTACAATTTGCAAATTATTTGTCTTGTCTGACTCTTTTTGAAGAGATCATACAGGTACTAAACATGCTGTATAAAAGCTCTGAAAGGATTTACCCATCTATTAATGGACATTGTACAACCCTCCAAAGAACAAGGGTGAAAAGTTTCAATTTTAAATTTATTTTTTTTGAAAATGATCACCTTATAACTAGTATTGTCATCATTTTAGAAATATTTTGAGGTCAAATGCACAATTTATGAGAAAAAGAATATTTTGAGCATTATATACACTACTAATATTATCAAATTCTCCCAAACTATATTTTTGAAATGACAGCTGGGATAAAAGGACAAAATTTCATTGCATTTAGTATCAAGCCTTGAAGTTCAAAAACTACAAAACTTTAATATCATCAGACAACTCAACAAATGAAGACAATTTGACATTTTTTGGCAAATCAAATGATGATCACAATCTTCTACCTCAAATAAACCATTATTTTTTTGCTTTCTTACTACCAAAAAAGTAAAATAACTTTATATTGACATGCAAAAATGTAATACAAAACAAACAATGTTTTTTACAGAATAATATTGAAGACATGTATGATCTAATTATAATGTTCAGCTTAGTTTTAACAATATCCTATACATTATATTGTTAGATTTATAAATTAAATTTTTATTATTTGGTTCCTAGTTAAAAATTCTTTTATCCATGCTTTTGTTTGATAAAAAATCTATTGAAAATTATTATATCTTTCTAAATGCATGTTTACTTATCTACTAGAAGGAGTGCCAATATTTCTATTGATAAAATTGAATGCCATTTCTACTTTCTCAGGTCAAAGGTAAAGTTACTAGAGATTTTTTAAGTAATTTTTTACATTATTGCCTTGAGCTTTCTATGCTTGTAGAAATAATAACATTAGCACATATTTGATTAACACCAAATGTCTTCAAATTGAATTTAAAAATTTCTTAACTTGATTTATTTTTTCTTTCTTATAATGGCAGATAATTACAGAGGAAAACAAAATGCCTATTCCTATGATAGCTATAAACCAATAGAATGTGCTTAAAAAGTTTTTTTCAATTAGCACTTATGAGTCATGCTATAACATCTATGTTGAAGTCACAAGACAAATTTCACTAGCTGCAGAGAAAGTGAAGATGGTTGGAAATTGGTTCAAATGGTGCAAAAAATTTTTGCATAAATTTATCCTACACTATCTTGAGTTTGAATTAAAAGAATGTTGACCCCAAGAGAATAATCAAACCCAACACCTGTCTATGAAAGGTTAAGCAAGGAAAACAAATAGATTCCCCTTCCCACTGCTCTTGTCACTGCTTCATCAGATGGAGAAATAGTCAAACAATGGTTTTACTAATAGCAGATCTTTGATCAAATGTAGCTTCTGCCTTGTTTGCCAATATCAACTGCTGACACCAATGGATCAACAGTTTACCAAACAATTCTTACTTTACATAGAGTACAGGATAAAGAAAAATACATGGTGATTGATGTTTTAAAGCAGAGGTGGACAGTCTCTCATTAAAAGGAAAATAGAAAACAATGCTATATAAACAAAATCAAGGATCCCAAAAGGAATATATTTGACAGCAAACCTTTATCATGCATTTGACATGAACAAGAAAGTTTTAAAACTTTGAATCAAGAAAAACTACAATCAAACTTGTTCAATGATTGCAAACATCATTGACTAATTACTCATTTTTTTGATTATGACATGGCATGCTGTTGAACATACACTCCACTCTTCCACTTTTAGAGTCTTTAGTACCAATACCATTACCATTATGGTGAAGTTTTCAGTGACTATGAGCTGAAATTGTCTTTTAGAGGGCTAATGAAAGATCAAAAGTGGCAATCTGAGGATGGTTCTGCACATGATATGAACCCAGTGGTCACAACTACAAATGAGATCAGCACTGAATTTGAAAAACTGGAGTAATTACGTGGGAAATCTTTGTCAGGAGCAGCTAGTGGTATTATGAGTTGCAACCAGTCAGAAATTTTTCAGGATTTATTTTTGGATATGAAGAGGTTCAAGTACTAATGCACAAACATATTTCATTCATTTGATGATCAGAATGAAAATTAGGTTGAAATGAGCAATACCTTGCATGATCTTTCATGAAGAATTAAAACTAAGACCAAGAAATAAAGGCGTTGATCATTCATATTGACAAAAGAGGGTTCTACTTGATGGCATTAGATGATTCAATTTGTGTTTTTTCTTTTAGATCAAAATGTCTTGAATTGTATTCATAAGAGAAAAGAAATTAATAAGACATTAGCAAAAACAACAGCTTTTTTCCTTCCAACAAAATGACTGGACAGAGTACATATGATTGAAGGTTTTGATCATAAGATAAGGTATACAAAGATCTTAAAAAAATGTAAAAAAATTACAGAGAGATTATGACCTTTGTCTTTATTTTGATAATTTTCAGAGAGTTTACTCAACAAGGAATGGGATTTGCATTAGGAGAACTTAAAAAGTGACAATCAAATTCATGAACACCAAATAATTTAAAGTTCAGTCTAAACCACTATTAGTAACTAATAGTTGTAGATAGCTAAAGCTAAAGATAAGATGTTCATTATTGATCAGATAGACTTAACAAAAATGATTTAGTCAGGAAACTTTGGGAAAATAAAACAACCCATAAAGATGAAAAGCAATTTTGTCCAATGAAACTGAGTAATATTAGCTTGGGTGGAACTTAATTGATCAATACAAAAGACATAATTTATATTTTTCTGGATACAGCTTTGATCCTGAACTTGAAAAGATGTGTAAATATTTATGGGGAATATTAATTGAGATATTCGAAGGCCGCCCATAGAAAATAACAGTAACATTTGTGCTTCATTAGCAAGTGGTATAAGCTATTGTTAGTTAATAATGTGTAGACAATTATAACATGATCAAATTCCTTACAATTTGAAGTCAGATAAAGGTGAAGTTCTTGATTTATTATCAATTAACATTGATAGAGAGCATTATACAATTGGAACTGTACAGATGAAGATGGAGTGGGATTGGCTTTTAAGTTAGATTTAAGATCAAAAAGGTTGTTAAGGTATATGTCTTATTCTTCCATCTTTATGACACAATTGAAATATTGATAACATTGATGTGATATAACTACTGATAACTTGTGTTATCAGTGATGTGTTATGCACAATATGGATTATAGAAATGTATAAAAAATCATTGTTTGCCAAAATAGTATTTACTTTTGTTTATAGATTATACTTACAACAGTAAATTATTCAATCATTCAAGAATTCAAAACATCAAATACAATTCACATTGAAAAATTCTTAATAACTTTACCCATACACAAAGGAAGCAAATGCTTATTGAAGATTAATATCAACCATTTTAACAAGAAGTTTCATCTAATTTTCCAGCTTGATGATTTTCCAAATATATGATCAAGACTATAAACAATTTTGTTCCTACAATTCAGGATACTGACTAAGAAATAGACATGTGTCATCTTTCAGGAATACTGATATGGAATACAATTTATACAAGGTTTGTCTATTTTTGTTGCTTTTTCAATGATATTTTGAAAAGTAACCTTCAAAATGACTTCATCAGATTTCTAATGTACCATTCAATTGATGCATTAGAACTAATCAGAAACCAAAACAAAGAAAAATTAAAATTGCAGACCTAAAGAATTATTGAATTTGCAATAAAACTCATTAAGGAAACAATGAAACTATATATTGAGTATTGACTAAAAGTTTATTGATGTAGCAATTCATATTAACCATTTTTTACATAGTAGAACAAAAAACTTGTATGGATATTAGACACACGTTTTTCATGGGTCTTAGAGGAGAAAAGTAGAACACTATTTGTCTGAGTTGCTCAGATCAATATTTTTTCAGTCATCATCATCAAGCCTCACTATTGCCAGAATTTTTTAAAATTGTAGCATTTCTATTACTAAATTATGGAGTACTGAAATTGTCTTTGACCTTTGAAGCATTAAAACAACATTAGGATTAGCTATTCTATTAGCTTTCATAAATTGACAATTTATTTCTTTTAAAAGTTATAATCTCTTTTGAGATAAGGCTCATATTACATTTCTTTTGAAAGTGAATGAGCTTTATTTGAAAACATTCTTTGTATTTTCAATACCTAATTCCAACCTTATTTACTTTAAAATTTTATTCTTTATTTGAAAATATTTTTTGTATTTTCAATGCCTAATTCCAACCTTATTTACTGTAAAATTTTATTGTTCTAAAAATTCTTTCAACATGGTCTCAATTATATTAATTTAGCATTGCATTTCAATTGCTAATAACAGCTGAAGATGAGAAGCAGTCTCAAAATTATTGATATCTTAGAAAAGAAGCAGCACCCTTTCCAATAGCATTGCTCAGATAATAAACAAGCACCAAATAAACCACACACACAATGTGACCATCAATTTCTGAATTATCTGACAACCACAAAGACATTATAGCCAGAACCCAAATTCATGACCAGCACATATTATTATGAGTGAGTAAGGTTTGCTGCTTATCAATAAAATTGGATGGAAATTTAACTCTTTATGAATAAATTGTATTGCACAAAAATTCTGCAAATTGCCTCACTGCGTTTTAGCAACAACAGATATTGACAAAGGCACCAGGCTTTAATGACCCCAAAGCTGAGATACCATGGATAATTTTTTCAATGATGTTTGCACCACAAGAAGAATACCTATTATTTTATTACTTTGAAACAGTAAAAAAATGATTTTTAGTAGAGTATTTCTACATATGAATCCTTACTACATGTTTCTCTTCATTGATATTTTTCTCTTTTTTGACACCACAAAAAGTAATCACAGGTGTCATTGTATGAAGTTCATTTGACACAAGAGGAGGCAAGTAAGCATAAGATGACCCCCATGTAGTCATGAAGCTGTTTCCATTTTACAAATAATGTAGCTACAGTAGAAAATTATTATTTACCTTCCATACATAGTGTAGCAAAAAATCATTTAATGTAATATGTTGTCAACAACATTTGAAATGACTGAGACAAGTTTGCACATAAGTTGTATCTAACTTTGAAAATAGATTCATCAGCTTTCAAGATTCTTAAAGTTGCCTTTTTGAAGAAATATGGATGATTTTTATGATTTTTTAATTGAACATCTGGTATGTGTGTACTTAATTTGACCTCATTTCAATTGCAGACACAAATAGTTGCTCCTTTTGAAAGTTGTTACAATATATTTAATGATTTTTGATAGAAAATTCTTCTTTTGATTTTCACTAATGTGCATGTTAATATGTATACTAGAAACTTCACTAAAAATAAAATGGCTAGTGATTTTTTCAATATTTGATGCTGATGATATGCTTAAATATGGAATCATTAAATGAAATTTAATGCCAAATAATTCAAAACCCTTAAAAGACATGTATTATTCAATGATTATATTTCGGTTTAATGGATATTTCTGAGGTACTACAAAATGTAAGACGCATATCCTCTTTTCTTTTGAAGGGTGGATATCAACCTTTCGAGAGATAAGCTCATTAAGGAAAACAAATAAACTGAAAAAATTTATATTAATTAACTCTAATAAATTTACAATTGATACTTCTTTCCCTACTCCTCAGAAATGGGCGTTCAAGAGATTTGACAAGGTGGACATTTCCAATTTCATGTACTCTCACAGATTCAAATTTGATATTTGAAAAATCAAAATAATTATTTTCTAGAGAGATTGTGGTAAAAATTGTTTTGTTCTTGAGAGGTAAAAGTCATTCTTCGAGAGGTGATACGTATGTAAAGTACTGGTATTCTCTCGAACAGGAATTTGGGCGGACAAATGACTTACATTTTGTAGTAATGGATGGCTGAGACAATAGCTTTTAGTGCTATAATTCCATTCTTGCAGCTTCAAAATGCTCCATTCCAGAAATATGAATTTCAGAGTTACAGCTATTCAAGTTCAAGTCACCTGCAATACACACAAAAATTCCAATATCTTCACCTGGACTCCCTCACTCAAAAATGATCACGTTCTAAGAATGCATCCAGAAAACAACCACATGCAAACCTATAAAACAACCTGAGGTTGTTTTTAAAAAAATCATCTAATTTTAATTGTGAGAGCACTGTTTGGTGCACTATGCAAATGCCCAATCCCCTTTACTTCAGCTCGCATGAAATAATTTACAAAAACAACCCCCCTTTTAAAGAGCACCCTATCTTCGAAACAATGATATAAACATTAAAATTAACCAGTGGTTGTTTTCACCAATAATGACAGTACTATGTATAGCAGGTATTCTCCCATAAGTTTTCAACACTAGTGTGTGGGGGTAGAAAATATAGAGATCTTTTATCTAATGTGTGTGTCCAAATATTACCTCTGAACTCTGAAGCAGCCTGAAAACAATTTTCCCATCAGTTCCTAGCTTAGTTTGAATGATCCATATCATTATTGATACAGGTAGGAGTTGTGCAAAACTGTTGCAACTGCCTTGCTTTTTGGTACAGTTCTATAATATTATGGATCTTCTGATTCTGAAAAATGATACCTAGGTTTTTTCTGCAACTTTTATCTCTTCTCCATTTCTCATTTCTAGTTTCTGTTTTAGTGTTGTTCTTGTTTTTTTGTCTCTGGTTTCATTTCAGGCCTCTTTTCTATTTCTGAGCACTTTGCTTTGCTCTGTACAGAACAGTTTGTCTCACTAGTAAATGACATTTTAGAAGTATTGATCTGTTGCCAGTTTTCTCTTACATTTTTCTATTGTCAACTACTCCATGCACTATCCAAGCTTTTCCAAGTCCCACAGTGCCCAGTGCTCAATGGGCAGTGGCCAGCAACCAGCAACAATGGAGGTGGCAATGATGGCAATGAAGATTGTAATTGATGCAGATTTTGTATATCCACTAGCTCTAAGTCATTTATTGAACATAGCATTGTATTATAAATTAACTTAATATAAAAATGATTTAGAATTATAATAAAACTTTCAATCCTAGATGGCAAGAGGCAACATGATGTCTCATTAAGATTACCCCTTTATGCACTCTGCTATGGTGCTTAAGAATACTGTAAGCAGTATAAAATGGCACAATTTGTTTATTTGAGTGTTGATCATCAATTCATCTTAGTTTCAGATGCTTATAGTCAATCCAAGTCATGAATTTGGTTCATACTGAATGATATTGGGAGCACTAGTGGCTGGTGTGCAGTGTCAAATGCCACTAACATTGTGGTGCTTTGGGGGTCTCTGGACAATTCAACACATCTCTATTTCATCATCTGAGTACAGGTTATTTGACTCTTCCAGTTTTCCATAATCATTATCTATTCAAGTAAAAAAATAATCTCCATTAAGAGCTTGCTGAGCATCATTAGTCAGATCCAGCATAAGAAGCCATTGTGGTTGTTCCCAAAGCAAGTTTGGATCAAAACCTAAATAAGTTCAAACATGCAGTAAAAGTGGTGCAAAATACTGCAGTCCAATGAACATTTTGTAATTTTTAACAATATTTTTAGTTTTTATTTTACTTTTGACAGACAGGAGTCATTAAAAGTCAAACAAACTGCTTTGGACTTGGTCATTTCTTTCTTAGTTTAACAGTCACTTTTGTTGTATTGAAATAACAGACATTATGTTTAGTACAAATGCAAATTCAAAAAACAATAGATATATTACACAGAACTTATAATAGAGAGATATTGATTGGGCTAAATTTCTGTTGCCTTAGTATGTTTTTCCAAAGTAATTTTAAGTTTTTTCTTAACTTATTAAAATCTTTTCTAGTCTATCTACTGAGTTCCTTTCTTTGTTTTAGATTCTTTTCTGGTATCTTCTTGCATTAACTTATCAATATGTTCTTTTCTATGTTCTGTGCTGGGTGTTATCTAGTTAATTTTATATTTTCCTTTCTAGGTTAGTTTCTAGGTTTGTTTGATGTTCTTCTCTATGTTTTTATTTTTATGGAAGTTGTTGGCTGTTATACTTGTAGGTCCTCATCTGGGTTATTTTCTAGGCTTAGTCCTTTTCTATTCTCTACTCTAGGTTCAATCCTACCTAGGTTCTATTCTAGGTTCAATTCTGGGCTCTGTTTTAGGTTTCTTTCTAGGTTTAAATCCTTTTTTGTGCATTTTTTAGTCAATATATTTCTTCATTATTATCTTTTCAAGGTTTTATCTGTGTTCATTTTCTTTTGTACCCTTCCAAATATCTCATTATCATCTATTGTATATTTTCAAATTGACCTTATGAATGCATGATTAGTGAATACTTCTGATGTGTACAACACTATTTGAAAATTTCACAATGAATCCATGTATTAATTATCTTAACAATCAAAGACAAAAGTGTCAACCAAGCTAATCAAACACAAAAGATGTTTCATTTGTCACCTAGCTACCAAATACTATTTTTTATAAGCACAGACAACCAATATCCACCAAAATAGAAGAATTATTACAATAAATTCAATATTGCATTCAGCTTAGTATGAAATCAATACCACTTGAGAATTGGCATTCATGTTGAGGTCAACCATAATCAATAAATGTAGTTTTGGTGTCTATGTAGTATTACTCTAATTAATTTTTTTGTTGACAATCCTTTTCAAAATATATGTTAGATATTATATATTGAGAACATACTATCAGTTTTTTCATTTTAACAGTATCTTAGTTTTAGACAAAATCACTACCCTGTTTAATGCTAACTTTCATGTAGCTTTTCCATAGGTATTGCTAGGACAGATCATAAACCCACACTATCAAAAAGATCTGTCTTTTGAAAAGGAAGTAGCATCTAAGTAAGAACCAATTCCTCCCTCACATTATCCAAGTGCTATCATTCCTCCTCTGTCATGTCAAATATTGTTTTCACTAAGGCTAAGGATAAAAATACATTGTATGTTACATGGAAACAATTGTTTCTGAAACAACAATCAACAAAATAAAAACACTGACTAAACTAGAGGGGGAATTTTGAAAGTTTTCCAATTGAAAATATTTGCATATTATTTATAAACAATGGGAAGCATTTATTGAAGTCTAGAAAATAATTTAAATGCAGTATGAAATTGAAATAGACTAAGTCATGCATCACTTTTTCAAGAACAATGAGCAACATTTTCAAGAAAATTTTCATAGCCAAAATACTTGATAATGAACAAAGTTTTACTAAATATTGACACATCCAATTGATCTGATAACTTAATGAAACATTTTGATGTTTCTTTGAGATATTTATGATATCTCTTTTTGAAACAAATGAATGAGTATCCAGTGTCTCAGCTGTCCAGTGATTAGTTTCTTGTACGTCCATCAAAATGGCAAGACAAATTCACTCAGTCACACATTTGTTCCAAATGCAAAAACAACTCTATTGACCATGAGCTCATCCAACATTTCCCAGAGTTGACAATTATCATTTTCAGATGCTGCTTGAACATTGGGATATTTGGGTCACTCTGTTAGAACAAACTTGATGGATATTTTTAGTCCAACCAAAAAGAAAATATAATTATATTCATGACTTTTGTATTCAGTATCTTTTGGTGGTAGTTGTTAAAGAAGAAAATAAATTTCCATGCAGTCATTGTGCACAAACAAACCAAGGAACACAAAGACAAGACATAAAGTGCTCCTTAAATTTCTCAGGATTGCCTCATGCTGATTTGATATTTCATGATTCTTCACTTTGAAAGCTTCTCATTCCATTGATTTTAATCATTTCTCCCATGGTGGATTGTGTCAGATATCAAAATTAATGTGTTTGGATGTTGCTTTGTACCCCCAAAGTACCATGAGTATGGGCACTGCACACTCATAAAAAGAGTATCAGACATGTAATTGAATAGTCAGCATGTATATATGGAATTAAACAAGTAAGGAGGAAGTATTCTACACTCCCATCAATCCAAAATTGATGGACATATTCATACATTAATAATAAGATGTCAATCAGGAGATCTAATATCTGATGCATCAAAGACATCATAGTAACAAGAAGAATAGAGGAGCCTTAATAGATTTTAAAGTAAAACATGATCATCCATTAGAATTAAAATGTAGTTGTAATTCAAAAATTGAATCAATCAAATCAAATATTCAAAATGTATTACAACTAACAATACAGTGTATCAACCCTCAATTCCAATAGCATCAACAGTGTTGTGTCAACTCCTTGACCTCAACATCTTAATATATATGGGTGGGCAACTGGACCCCCCACAAAAAGGATGAATTATTTTGACAGCAAGGGTACCTCCCATTTCTGCTTGAAATAAATTATCCTGACAAACATCATTTGGGTCTTGATCTTGAGTGATAATAAGGCCAACAACATTGTAACTGAACCCTACCTACACTACCACAAACATCAGTGGATGTCTTTCACAACTCTCCCTACATTTCTATAGTGTTTAAAGCCATAAGTTTATTACAAACATGGTAACTACCTGCATACCTAGGTGAATACATCATCATTTCCACATCATTCCAAAGCAAAACATCAGAACTCACATTGTACTAAGTGACTTCATATTGATTAACTGACTCAGAAACTTTAAAAGCAACCCTTTCATGGAAATGATGAGTATTATTTTAGTTTTAACAGAACAACAATGTCAATGTCATTTCAAGATTGGATCTATCACAATGAACAATTGATTTAAACATTAGGCTTGACAAAAGAAGGATCATAGAACTAGAGAAGCTCATTTGAAGTACAGCTCCATCTATTATCAGTTTAAAAAGCACAGATTTCAATAGTAGCCTCCAAAATAGACAAAAGGTCATCCCAAAGAATGAAAATAAAAAGTTTGAATTTTGCCTCAAAGTAAGTATGGTATTTGAAAATACGTCACGTCTATGAAAGAATTGATATTTTTCATTGTTTTCCCCCATGCCAACACAACATATACTTTGAATGATTACTTTTGTAGCATGTATAGGAACAACTACAAAAACTAACATTATTATTTGCCAAAATACTGTTACGGGCCTCAACTATTTTGTTTGGAGTTTGAATTATAAGAAAAATTATCATTGTTAGAGCCTCACCATCACCTTGAATTTTGGAGTATTCATAGTCAGGACTAAAAAAATGCCTCTCAACTCCTCATGACTTGACATCTGCAGACATTTTATGAGGTAGGAACAAGTATGATTGCTAATTCATTTGGAAACTCTTCAAAAAATCAAAGACTTTATTAACTTAAATATTAACTTTCTAATTCTGTAGGGTTGTAAAATAAATAATCATAAAATGTTGTTGATACCTTTTAATCATTATCAGACTCTTAAATATGAGGTTCATCACTGCCAAGAAATAAATGAGTGAAGATCAAACATTCTCAGGTTTGTAATATTACCACCCAGAAAAATGTTGAGAGTTTGAACACAATCAAAAATATTTAACTGGAGGGAGATGGTGTGATTACATCAGAGGGAAATTGAGTTCCTTGATTTGAGAAAGCTGTGAACCAATAAAATCTTACCTTATTAATTTCTTTGGCATTCAGCATTCAATTTCTAAAATGTTGACATAATTTAGCAACTCCCAAGCCGCTGATGGAAGTGATAAAATCTAAAATAATGAAAACTGAAGGCATTAAAACGTGAGTTCAACAAACTTTCACAGACAACAAGCAATGAGTGCCAAAAATTTACACAAAAAGTCACTGCAACACCTACTTCTGAGTAGAGCTCCGTCTTGATAGGGATATTGGAGGTGACAAAAGTGAAGCCTGTGAAGCCCCATGTAGAGGAAGGAGCCAATATTGCAAGGCTGGCGACAACAGCAAGGAAGGATTTCATTATTGCTTTCTATTGTTGTAAGTACTTACCTACTTACTTAGAGAGGAGGCAAATTGAGAAGAGTTTGTTTGAGACAACATGGGCAAAAAAGTGCGTGAAGAAGGATTAAAATTTTCCAGCCAAGCCAAGCGATATTGATGAATGACGTACTTCTTATCTATTGAATCGCAGCAGCTACTACTATACTTACAGTCTTTAACTTTTCACATGAGGAAATACTGCTGCCTGGCAGCTGCCTGCTGCCTGTCACAAAAAAACTATGAGGGATGAGTTCTTACTTATGGGTTGTAAGTAGAAAAACAGATTTGGAATCTGATGTAGATGATAAAAATAGAGCATTTGCACCCAATAGTTTGAGAGCATCATCCATAGTAATATGCACTAAAAAGAAAGTCATTTACCTCCCCCAACCACCACCCCAATTTATTGGATCCCTCCGGGCTCTGAGATCCTCTAAAACTAAAAAAAACACTCACTATTTGTGAATTGTTTTACAGATATGATGTGAGTCCCATGGGTTCCACAATCATTATTAATTCAAGCACTGCTTGATGCCACTTCAAAAGAGAATTTTTAGGTTCAGAAGTTACATGAGTTCAGTGAAAGCATATTTATTTGCCTTTGTAGTACTCTCTACCTTCTGTTGGGTGGTGGGCAGGGAGACAGTGGTACTGCTTTAGCCAACTCTAGAGTATGGTTATTTTGTTACTCCTATTATTTATTTGTTTCAAAAGGTTGAATATTGGATCTTCTGTGTAGTTACCAATATTTTGTCCCCAGTTAAGGCTAGGATTTGCTGCAAATCTTCCCAATGCTCCCAAAAAACATTATCTTGAGAAGAGAATTATCAAAATAACTAGTAATATTTTGTCCCAAGTTTGGGATTGGAGCTGCTTTATACCTTCCTGATGCCCCCTAAACAAATATTTTTGCCAGAAGAATATTTAAAAATACCATTTAGTTAAGGGGTTAAGCCAGACAAATTTTTCAGGACAATTTTTGTGATGAATATTTTGAAAAGACTTGATAAACTACAGTCATGAAAGACTTTGATTACTATTAAATAAGAGTGTAAATTGCAAATTAGGTACTTTTTTTGGTCTAAAATTGTCTGTAAGAAAAGTAGGTGTTCTACATATTGTTGCAAAGTTTTTTCAAGTGGTTTTCAGTGATATGCAGTACAAATTGCAATCATGAGGCTATAAAAAGTTATGACATTGCAAAGATTTTGCTTTGTTTAGTTGAAGGGTATTTGGTTTGTGAATAAACTAATTTTACCTTCCTTGAAAAGAACTAGACACTTATTATTTTTAACAAATTCGACATTGTTTTTTGTTTTCCTTCTGACAAAATCTAGTATTATTGTAAACCAAAGATTGAGATAGACTTCAAAATATTGATCATCATAAACTTTTAAGAAAATTACAAAAAAGATCTCAAAATTAACTTGTACAATAATTCACACTGTAGAAAAGTTTTCATTCTTTACCTACAAATACAAATCAAAGTATTCAAAAACTGTTCAAGGTAAAAGAACATTCCAAAAAAATCTCATACAGGGTCCCATCATCCATCAAAAAAGATCTTTTCAAGCATTTTGAGAAAAAACAAATAATAGACAGACCACGACAAAAGTGCATAATTTGCAATCCCCATTTTTCATTTTTGCTAAATGTAGTTGATTTTGTACTACATAAATGACCATGGAGAATTGTACCAAAAACATTTTACATCAATGGACAATTGACATTTTCAATAACTTGATGAAATGATTGTAAAATCCATTTGCTAACTAACAAAAAATTGATGGTTTTTAGTACCAGTTCCTACATTATTATCATTCATGGTGGAATTGATTTTTTGAGGATTTTTTGTCAAAATTATTCTCAAAGGCCCTAATGCGTAAAAAGTATGTAAATTTTGAACATTATCAATAATCATCCCCCCAACCTCCATGGCCACTGTTGAATAATGTCAATCCATTTGCCAATCCCAACTCACCAGCTCATCAACATGGTCCATGGCAACCTAAGTTTAGCCAGTCTGGTCATAGGATCTCCCACGACCACTATGAAGCAGTACAGACATGATGGCTTTCAACGAACCCAGAAATCTTGTCATTTCAGACCAAAGCATCAAGGGTGTAGTCATTTTGGCAAATCATTTCTTCTGGATCCATGGCAACCCAAATAATATTCTGAAATTCTGCCCCAACCCACCAAGTTCACTTCCACTTCCCTCCTCCACTTCCCTCCTCCTCCACTTCCTCATCTCCCCCTTTATCCTTGAACATGCTAAGATAACTTTTGCAAGGCAGCAAACACATCTATGATTGCTTCTCCCATGGCATTGTATGTGATGTCATAAAGTTCCATGAGCCATTCAGTAATGGCAAGAAAGTCATTTTGGAAAGAGAGTGTGTCTATGAGGATTTTGGGTGTGCCTATCTCCTTGTTTGATGATGGACATGGCAGTATACTGGCTTTCACTTCCCAAAAATTACCGAGATTTTTGGCAGCATTAACATCATCAAATCAAACAGCTGAGGGGTAACCATGTTTTTTGTCTGAATTTCAGCTTCAATTTTCTGTGCTGAACATCCAAAAAGGACCAATTTTGACTGAGTAACACCAATTTTACTCAGCGCCATGGCAAAAAAATTCCATTCTTTGAAAAAAATGTAGACTAAATCTAACTGAAACGTAAAACTAAATGTAGCTAGTTAGAGCTAATGTTGTATATTACTCTAGTGTTGTGTGTGATGGGTCCTGTTGTCTTTGGTCCCTTCTATATGAGCAGATTGTTGAGTAAAAGCTGCCGTCATGTCGACAACAGCATGACAAAATTTTGATGCCATTGTCGACTATGATGTTGAGGATGACCTCTTTTGTTGTTTTTTAAGAGTAAACAAAGCCAAACAACAATGCCATTGCAACATCAACACTCTGGTGATGCATTGACATCAAAACTGGCTCTTGATTTGCCACTCAAGAGCCAGAGAAACTAATTTTTGGCGTGCCATTGTCGGCACCATCAATGATGCAAGCCATTGTTGGAGTGAAAATTGACTCTCAAACCACTGGTGTCATCGAACAGAAATAACGTGAAATTGAAATAATATTTGGCGAACGAAGCACACGAAAGCACAAGAGAGCACATGAAAGCACACGAAAGCACACAAAAGCATACAAAAGCACATGAAAGCAAACGAAAGCACACGAAAGCAAATGAAAGCACACAAAACACACGAAAACACATGAAACACACAAATTTAGAAAAAGCTCAAATTTTGCCAAATTATTGGGTAAAAATTGTGAAGAAACTCACCAAACTTATTTTTTTCTTTTTGTCTAC
>JALLOT010000354.1:0-21337 GCA_036939595.1 Thalassiosira livingstoniorum | reverse complement strand
CTTATATAGTACCATTACTTCATTTGTTTTGAAAACCAAAAAGTCATTCTTGCTCGAGGGAATGAGCGGTAGAAAAATATTACCAAAACACACGCGAACGGGGTTTCCGATGCTGTCTGAGGGGGTTGTTATAAATGGAATAAAAATTAATATTAAACATGTGGAAAATAAGAGAATTATTTGCACTTACTTTGATGATGACCTCCTTAAAGAAACTTTCCATTTAATCCTTGTTGGACCAATTCAGAATAGAGCTGTTATTTCAGTTTCAGGGGGCATTTCAAGTGCTGCTTTTGAATTCAATTCTAATCTTGATGCCAAGCCCAACTCTGTGTGGCTCAAGGCAACATCTGAAATGGATAAAATTACAATGAGATATAAAGGTAGAGTTATCTACAGACTTTTTGTCAGGTCTAACCATTGAATTCTACTTTGGTTTTGGCTTTTTTGTTTGCTTGTCTTTGTCTTCCACAAGCCTATGTTAGCATGGGTTATGTTGTTCCATTTTTCTCAGCCCCATCTGTTGTAGGGAAGGTTGATTAGAACAAATAGTCCTTTTCAGTCTGCCCACTGGGGCCTTGTTCCATTTGAAGGGGGATTCAACTATCATAGACAACAACTTTACAATTAAACAACCAAAGAAGCAAGATACTGCTTAAGTTTGCCTTCAATTAGTATTTCATCCACAATGACCATCACAGCTCAAGTTGGGACCATCATAGTTAAGGTGATAGTAAAAATGGAACCATCAGTACTTTAGAGTAACTGTTGGTAATTTTCCAACAGGGATAAAAAGCTTTGTAAAGGAGCACTTTAACTAGTGTCTCCATTGTATTAGAAAGGGTTTTAGTAAGAATTCTGATGTGCTTGATATCAAGTTAGATTACCAACATGAATTTGATACAACTTGAATCTCCAATTTGAAGTCAAAGTAGCATTAATTTACAATTGATGTTTGCAAATAAAGCAGTAGTATTGGCATGTTCCATGTGCTGAGTACCATTCAAGTTATATTCAGGCTGCATAGCACGTGTAGTGCATGTGTACTTATTACATCTTTAGTATGCTACTCTATCTAAGTATGAAAATTGGAAGCTTGGCATAATGACATCAGTAGATACTTGTAGCTTCCTACACCTAGAAATAATAGGTAGTAAACATGTAGTCAGTAATGATGTGGCCAAAGATACCATGTACTTGTAAGTACATGGAAACTACAATCCCCATCCCCAGTTTTAGAGGTAGTGGTTCCAAAAATAAGCATTTTTGGGAGTCTATTTGATTAAGAAAATATGCAAGAATTGGGTCTATGACATGCACAGCATTCATACCCAAGGCATCAATTTTTAATTCTATGTACATAACTTAGTTGGCTGTCAAAAACCAACAAATAGTATATAAAGAAATATTGAGTTCTGTATTAAAATTAAAAAATCTACTAATCATTAAATGAGTATTGTTTAAGCAAATTGAATTTTGTCCATTGACATTAAGGGTATCCTTTTAGTGTTAGCTATGGGACCATCAATAACACAGAGTGTACAGATCCACCTCTCTTTGGAATAATTGTTGGTAATGTGCCATTTGGGGTAGGAAGATTTGTCAAGGAGTATCTCAATTAGTAGATCCAATGTATCCAAAATGTTTTTTAGTAAGAATTTTAATGTACTGGATCAAGTTAGATTACCAAACCCAGATATCCCATCCTGCCAGATGCTCTGACATCTCATAATGGGATGCCTACAAATTTTTGCAATTAATGATTCTGTCATACTCATTCTGGCTGGACTAAAGACTTTGATGAGAGCCTTGACTGCAGTGTTGGTTAATTATTCAGACTAAGCATTGTTTTGCAGTGTGGATACTTGGACAAAAAAGCCCATGATCACCATAGACTTCAGCTTCCACTTAAGTTCAAGGACTGTGTACTAGGACATGCCAAATATTGTTATTTTTCACAATTTGTTAGATCAATGCTCAAAAGAATCCCCCCATTCCTGATCCATGCTGATACCTAAGAACACAATATCCTTGGTAGTCTTTATCTACCCCATCTTTGCAATTTATTTGGTGAGACATATTTTGATTCATTTGTTTTTCCAGGTATTACTTCTTCTCTCACTCTCAGTTGATGGTTCTATGTACTTACTTGCACAGGATGTAGGCATGGCTAGTTTTTATTACAATGGAGGATGCTTCAAGTCAGTCACTTGATCCATGAGTATTGAGTATGGATCTGGATAAATTGTAATTGAAGCACCTCCATCTTTTGATTCAACAAAATTTTATCAATTTTTTTGAGAGTATGGTATGGGAAGATCGGCATAAGTTGGTGCTATTTTTCACTAGCCTTCAGATGCCTACAGGTATATCCAGAATACTTGTTCTAAGCTGCTTTGCAATAATGGCACCTGCAAGTACTTTGGCAAGCATGGAGAAGGGAAAAACAAATTTGGGGCTAATCTCCCTGCTGCTGGCCCAACTCTAAGTGGTTATGGTCGCTGTGCTCTTCATGGCAAACTTCAAAGCATTCTTAGATAATTATGAAGATTAGTTGCATTCAGACTGAGAAGGAGTCAGCAACCACCCTCATGGATAAGGTTGGTCAACAGTATGTCAATGCCTACATTACTCACATCAACAGGCACACTAATCTTTGCAATGCATCCCACACAATTATTCCTGACATCCATGCATAAAACTTTCTTTCAGACTCTGTTCTGCAAATTGACAGCCTTGTTTGCAACACTGCAGATGCCTTAACAGATATTAAATTCAAATTAGACAATGCATGTCCCACTTGACACAATGTCAACGCAGCAATTTTGCCCCTGGCAGATCATTGTACCAGGGAAGTTTCACAGGAATACATCTTGAAATTAAAAAAAGTTGATTCTTTGTTTGCACCTTATGTTGTTGGCACTGCGTCATTGGAAATTGCTGACCCCTTTTTGGTCAGCACAATCTCAGTTCTGTCAAAAGCAGGCCATTTCAATTTATGTGGGTTGGTTTGGGGAAATTAATGAGGATTTATCCAAACTCCTCTGCTCATTGGTGAAAGAAGCCTCCTAGACTAAAGACAACTCACAGTTTCACCACTCATCAGCACTAATCAGAAGGAAGGGGTTTATTCAATAATGTTCCAGCAATTCCAACATTCTGTTGGAGTTGCATTTGTACAGGGTAATGCACAGTGCAAGATTGGACACCTCCATTGTGTTAGAAATACACTGGAGATACCGTCACATCCTCATAGTGACCAGGTATCCTACAGCCACTCATCTCAGTATTCTTGGTTCAATGATTATTCCAGTCCTGAGTATAGTAATTTTGATCAATTTTGCAATGGTCACTACTTTTCTATTCCTTGAAGAGGTGCAATTGACAAAAATTAATCTCATGCTTGCCCTAGTTCACTCCACTCTTAACATTTTACCTACTTGATTTTATCTCATAATAAATAATTAAAAAAGAGGCTCACATGTGTACTAAAGGAACATCAAGTACTGCATTGACATTCAAAGTGTCGATCACTTTAATGCTTCAGTCCAATGAGAAAGGTTCGAAACTCAAGGTTTGCCATTAATATTTTATTCCAAAGAAGTGATGAATGCAGCAACGAAATCTAAACTCACTCTTCATTGGTAAACGAAATACATCTTACACCAATATACTTACTATCACAATGTTGATCGCCAAATAATGTCACAAGAAGCCAAGTTGAATTTCTCAAACAATAGAATGTGTAATTTTAGTTTTGATAAAACGGTTGCTGATGCAAGTGAAAGCACGAAGAGAGTGTCAAAGTTCGTCATAGCGCTTCATTCTTTCCAAATCCTTCAACGCTTCCGCCAATTCTTTTTGTGATTTCAGATATTCTGCTTCAGCAAGCGTCAATGCTCGTTCAGCAGAGTAGTTCCATTTTTTTGCGAGAGCAACTCGAAGCTTAGCAGATTCTATGCTACCATTATTATTTTTTCCGACAGCTAAGTATACTGTCACCGACACCAAATAAACCAACACCAAGACTCCTGGTATTCCCCATATTCCATGGACTCTATGTGTAAGTGACTTTATTTTGGCGACCTTCCTTTTGAGAAACCTTGCCGTTGATGTTCCAGTTTCGCTATTTATTTCAATAGACAGCTGATTGAACCATTCTGAATCACCAATCTTCGCGTTCGTGGTTTCCGAAAAAAAAAATTGAAGGGTGAAAATTAGCTTAACTGTAATAGTAAGATATTGTCAAAAAATCCTACCTCTTGAAACAACTTCTGGAAAAAATCTCTCGTTCTTTCTTTGGACTGCTCTATCCACAACTTTAATTTGTCATAATCTGCCGGGGGACTTCTTTCTGGCACAGCCACGAATGATTGATTCAATGAAGTGTGTTCTCTAATGTTCGTAGCCGATGAAGGCGACTCCTTTTCTTCATTAGTTACAGTTAATGTCGAAGTTTCCAGTCTCCCATCCGTGGCTGTTGATTCTCTTTCTGCTTTCCTTTTTTGATATCTCTTCTCCATTTCCATTGCAATAATATCCATTTTTTTCTTCTCTTCAAGCAACAACTTGAACAAGTTCCTTTGTACCGCGCCTCGATAACGAGTTTGTATCACTACTGCAGATTTCTCTGAAATCAATTTTTTGTAATTCCGCATCTCGAGATAACACCTTATCCGACACTGGATTTTGATGGCACTAGCTTGTCTTTTCAGTCTGACCAATTTCATCCAAGCCATTTTGCATCGAACTGCCGATTGTATTATAATACTAGCATTCTTCATCACTTTGTTTAGGAGCCATTCTAATCCATCCGAATGTCTTCGACCTAGAAATACTTTCGTCGAACCAATTTGAAAGCCCTTCTCACTGGTATGTGCAGGATAATGGAACAATATTTTGGTCTCGTTCTGAGACAATATTAGAAGGTGCAAAAGACACGCTGCGACACAAAGACTCACCCATCATCATAAGCTAAGAAACCTGACAATTGAGATAGAGATTCGTCGACGATGATTTTGCAAAGATCTTTGCTGTCTCTAGTAGAAACAGTCCTTGATTCTCGCAACATCAATGCACGATAGCGTCGAACAAACTGGATGTGTGAAAATGACTTCGGAAATCCCATTCTGGAGACTCGAACTGCCTCCAATACTCNTCCCATTCTGGAGACTCGAACTGCCTCCAAGACTCCCAAGCTTTTCAATTGATCAATGACGATGTCATGATCGAAGTTATTTGCAGTCAATTCTTGATTTGGTTTAATGCAACGGACAAAGTAGGGAGTAGTTTGACTAATTTTAGTGCGTAGCTGTTTGAGTTGTGAAGTGAAATGCCTTGCTACCGTATTTTGCTTCTTCTTTGCCCCCACAGTCTTTCTGCTGCTTCCCTCGTTGCCTCCTCCATTGACGGCTGCATCTTTGGTCACCAAAAAATTTTCAAGCAGGCTCAAAAAGGGATTCGAAGATGATCTTAGCAATTCAGACATCCCACGAGGGATTTCATCTTTGTTTTTTTCAATAAATGTTTCAATGCTGTACTCAACTGGACCGGCATAATGGTTGATGACGAATTGTTTCTTTCCCTTTTGAAGAAAGCTCACCTCGAAACGATGAGTTGGATTTTGGTCCATCTTCTGATAAAGCATGTTGGCAAACTTATCATCATTTGTGGCAGGCGCGAAACTCATGTCATCCAAAGTTGCAAGTACACCCTTGTCAATGATATCAATTGCATCCTGATTATCAGGAAATTTGATGAAAGAAGAATCAATTCCTGTCGAAAAAATTGTTCAAAATACGAAATGCTCGACACAGTGAGTGTGCCAATCGTTTAAGGTGGAAACAGCCCAATTAAGTGAAATTACCTTCTCGATCGTATTCCTCCTTTTGGGATTTAAAAACAACACCATTGAATTGCTGCTGCAATGCTTCATTGCAATAGTTAATGCAGAGCTGTTCAGAAACAAAAAATATCAGCATCAAGACCACAGCGCAATTCAGAACAAATTGACAATAATAACCAACCTGCTCAAAGGAGTTCCTCTCAAATGATTCAAACCCAAATATATCCAATATCCCAATACTCGCTGCGTGGACATTGTTTATGGCAGTCCCTTTCTTTGCCTTGTACCCAATCCTTTGGTTTATATGATCCACCAAATGATCAAACATGGCACTGTAAATAGATTTAATAAATGCTTCCATACCTTTTTCGGCATGCTCTTTATTTTGATTCCTCTTTTGCTTATCTCTGCCCCCGATCAAAATTTCATATGAACATAGAGCATCACGTAGATTGTTGTATTCAATGCCAAGTAGTGTTAGAACTGGTTTCAAGTGCGGATTGGTATCATCAAGGTCGGATTCGTAAGCTGATGGGGCAGTGAAGGTTAAGTTGAGGGCATGCATACAAGCTACTGTGACACGCATGATATTTTTGATGTGCATAGGATCGAATTGAAGAAGGGTCATTGCTATCAAAGGAAGAGATTCAAACAGATTTTTTTTTAAAAGAAAATGCAATACAGACTATTAGAGAATGAGAAAATCTCTGAAGAAAAAGAAGTACACTTACACTCTATGAGAGAATCAAATTCATCTTGGTCTTCAACCCCATCTCTCCTATGCATAATTCCACTTTGATTCATAAGTTTGAAATCTACAGCCTCATAACCTTCCAGTAAATACTCCTTCACCTCTTCCTCGCTTGCCCCTTCCATTATTTCATAGAAAATGTGATAGTTCCGTTCACCCTTTTCTGTACGAAGAAGCCTTACTTTTTCCAAAAGGTATGTTTCAATGGAAGCACCAATCAATGATCCAGTCGATTTGAAATGAAGCTCAATATATTTTCCAAAACGTGAGCTATTGTCATTTCGAACGGTGCGAGCGTTGCCGAAACTTTCCAGAATAGGGTTGGCTTCAAGGATTTGGACTTCAATGTGAGATCCAAGGATCCAGGAGGGCTGACGATTCACGGTAGGCCTTGTGATGCCATCCATGCTGATTGCTCCACCACCAGTGCTATCCCCAAAAAAGTTGGAACGTCGACTTACAGATGCTCGACGAAGAGACCCTCTTTTCATGGGGGCATTGGCATAAAGAGTTCCGTAGGAAGAAGGTGCTTTGACAAGGTTCCGTAGACTCGGGCGCCCGAATTTACCACTAGCAAAACTATTAATGTCATTCTGGGCCTTCGTCATATTTTTACCACCCCTCCTCTGAGACAAACTCGCCAGATATCGAAGAACGTGCTTCGTTGTTACTGTTTTACCCGCCCCAGATTCGCCACTGACTAGAAGGGACTGGTTTGCATTCATCTCAGTCGCATTGCTTTTGTTCTTGCCTTTATTTCCAATCTCATTGGAGCGAATGCCGGACATCATCGCACGGAAAGCCGTATCAGATATTCGAAAGACATGAGGAGGAAGAGGCTCCGGAAGATCATTACCCACATATGTCCCGCCTATGTTTCGAACGAATTCAATCTTTCCATTGAGGTCCTCCCATTCTCCCAGAGAAGCATAGCCATCGAGAACTTTATCTCCATACAAATCTTCTCCGATCAATGATCCAGCTTCATAATTATTTGTTTCATTGCTGAAAGTAATGGCTTTGAATGGATTCAATGCTACCAAAATCTGGTTTCCAGTAGAGGTATATATTGCATCATTCTCGTAGCGTCTGTACAAAGTGTGGACCACAGATGGTTCATGAAGATATGGAAGAGATTGAAGATCGTGGGGGGGTGCAGAGTCTGAATTCTTTTTTAAATGACATTCTCCGTGCGAGGAAACAATTTCTGAAGAGTCCTTGTCAATGGTTTTGTGAATTTCGGTGGATGATTCATTTTTTGAAAATTGCTCTTTTCCTTTGGAAGCATCGTGAGTTCCAAAGTATCCATCTGATGGATTGGCCATGTAAATGTTACAAACTTTGCCTTTTCCATCAGAAGTGCCAGTTTTGCTACCAGAAACTTCAGAGCGAGACCTGAAAGTAGCTGAAGTGTACCCTGGACCAGTGAAAGAAGCAGTATGCCTATCTGGAGATCCATTGAAAGAATGGCAGGAAATAAAAGGCGTCGTGGCCGATTTGGCTGCCTGAGGTTTTGGCCTGCCGGTACCGCTCTTCGTTGTTTTCTTTGAGCCACCGACGTGTGGTTTTGGTGAGCTGAACAGTAAGCTACGTGGGATGTCTAAAGTCCTCCCGTTGTAAAATGAACTTTCGTCGTCAATTGTAACCACAACACCGGGTTGATCTTCGCTAGTATCTTCGTTCTCGAAATCATTTTCAATAGAACCAGATACGAGACGCGCCAAAGTCCATGACCATGGTTTATAGCGTCCGACACTACCAATACTACTGTCAAGAACAATTCCAAGCGCTAATTCCACCGTTTCACTTCGGATCCAAACTCTGGTGGTGATGCTATCTATGCTGCGGCTCAAACCGTCGAACGAGTTGGAGCTGCCTACGTTGGCATGTTCCATTTTTGGTTTGGGACCAGAATTTTTTTCAAAATTTAAAACTCCAAATACTTTTTTGAGTTTTTGCCCAGTTTTGCCCAAAACGTAATTTTTTTGAATTGCAGAACTCATGAAGGTCTGTTCCCTTTTTAAATCCATCAAGAAGACAGCACACTTTCTACACAACATAATATGATATTATGTTGATTAAATACCATATCCTGCAGAAACCAGCTAGCCAACTGAGCCTTTGGCAAGGTTCCATGTAAGTAGTCTTGTGTTCCTCGATCCCATTGCCACAACAGCACTGCACCACCACCATGCAAAGCCAATCCACAATCCACGCCATCCAGGTGAATTTTTCCGCCTCTTATGCTCCCACCCCTGCAAACCAATCTCCATCAATCACTGCCATAATGTTTGCTCGCAATGTTCAATTTCATCCCCTCCAACAATGCCACATCCAAAGGAGGCCTTCACCAGGGAGGGGGCATCAAAATATTCCGGTTCATCTGGGTTGTACCAGTTCTTCAAGCCGAAGAAGAAGCCACCAACACCAAAGCCGCCGAAGAAATGTGGCTGTCCACCAAAGAGGCCTGGCCATCCCCCCAAAAATCCTCAAACTCACAAAGATCCCCTGCCTGAAAATGCTTCCACCAACATTCCACCAACCAAACTGGCTACATTGGCAAGTGTCCCCTCCATTTTCAACAATTCAAAGCCTTCCCCATCTGGTGAAAATCTGAGCTCACCCCTTGAAGTTGCATCACCCAAAATTATTGGTCTTGACAGCACCATCTCTGCCAGGGAGAAAATTTCTACATGACTAGGCACCATAGGGGATTCTCGAGTTAATGTCAACACTGTTTGTGACACTAGCAGATCCGGCACCAAAAAAATGATTTGCTTGATATTGAATAGGCCAAGTTGATAGCAATCTCATCCCAAAAACAAAAAGGATTTTGTCACAATGCCATCAGCACAACCATCAAAAAACAAAGAACAAATTGGGGCAAATCCCCTCATTGTGAGAAGCTGATGAAAGCTTTCAAGGAGTAGGAGAAGAAGGAGGGAAGATCTCTTGACAGCAATGGAGAGGAAATCCTCCCTGATCATGAAGTCTTTGCTTTCATTATTGGGATTCTTCCAAAAACATTTTACAGCTACATCAAGCCCAACAAAGACAAGTGATACAAAACTGGATATGGGGAAAGAGGTAAGAAAAAGATCATGTCCAATGACAATGTGCTGTCTATTGGGGAGGTGTTTGCTTACAAAGATCATTCATATAATGGCTTTTCTCAAAAAGAAGGGATTGATGTCATAAAACAACTCAATCCTTCTCTTTTGAGACCCTCTGCCTTCCATCAGCTTAGTAGCAGAGTTCTTCTTTTGAATGCTGCAAATGGCATCATAAAGAGAAAAGAGCAGACAAAGGTTCAAGCTGCCACCTCTGGCCACACCAACATAAATTTCACATAACAGTATTGTTGGCAAGTGGTTGTTGACCAATCCTCGTTGAAGCTTCAGAATGTGAATACCAGTTGATGTCTCAAGACAAACAAGAAATTTGGAGAGCTCATCCAACATTGTGTTGCAGGGCCAGATGAGATGTGCCTGATGAGTGATGCACATGGCAATTTGATGGTTTTAGAATGGGAAAATAAAAAGAAACACAAAAAGATTCTGCAAGATGCACATGCTTCCATCACAGTTTGCACTGGAACATTTTCTGGGTCTAATGAACCAACTGTCATTCTCTTGAAGGTGAGAAGAGAAAAGCCCATTACTACACTGACCAATTTCTTGTCAGGTATGGCTGTGCACTAGGGTCTACAATCTTAATGACAGAAAATGCCTATCACCAATGAGGCATGGTTGAAGGCTTTGGAATCAATCATCCATGGTTATTACCAAATTCCTGTTTTGAAAGACAACACCCAATGGATCATGGTGGATTTTATGGACAGTTTCAAGTGCCATGAAAGTGTTCCTGTCATCCATCAGTTTTGCACCAAGAACAACATCATTTTGCTGAAGGAATAGTCCAATACTGCACATGCTAACCAGTGATATTACCAGTAAGTGGAAAGGAATGACAAGAAGGTTGCTGCTGGAACATTGTATGAACAATTCAGGTTGGCCAAGCTCAAACATGGTAAGACCACAATTACCATTTGAATTGGTTATGACTGGAATCTCTATCATTATCATGAACCAAACCACTTCACAAATTTAGAATGTTTCTTTTTTGTGGATTAATCTGGACCTTTGATGCTGAGTGCCATTTAATGTTTGGTGTCAGAAGATAAAGTACCATACTTCCTTGTTGGCAGTGAGTCTTTTATGGAAGAAAGTGTGTCCATGAGTCCTGAGGAAAAGTTCCTTGTCCTTATCTCATTATGGCATGGTATATCACCTGACAAATGCAGAAAAGTGATCACAATACTTTGAGATCATAATAATGAGTATTCTTTTTGTGTCTTAAGAGCCTTCACACTGAGTGTTCCCTTCTCTATTCCCAAATGAATGACCTTCAGGTGTGTGTAATTGTAACAGGGAACATCCCGAAACAATCAATATGGATGAGAAAACAGTCCAAATAGCAAGATATGGAACAATTGTGGATGAGGTAGAGGATGCATGTTGTCAGGCTTCTAGAGCAAATGATGGTTTTCAAAGGCTTCAGAGGATACCAAGGGATGAGAAGGGAAAATCAATCTTGAAAGGGAAGGATTTGTTTGATCACATCATGGTTCTGAGGCAAAATTTCTTTGGCACTGAAGAGGATGAACATGGCAACCAGATCCGTAAAAAATATCAAAACATTTGGACTTACAGCTGTACAAAGACTCAATCGAATGCATCCAATCCACAGAGACTCAGATGAGGAAGGCTGTCATATTGAGGGACTCCATTGGCAAACAAGCTGTCAGGAAGATTGCATTATGGAATCTTAATTTGACAGGCAAAGTTGTGGGTCATTTTAGTGTTGTGAACTTGGAAGAGAATATGGCTTGCATAAAAGACAATTCAAACACATCCATGGTTGTCTCTGAAATTCATGCTTTTGAACATTTGGATGCTTGTAAGTGTCTTTGGAAGGAGAAATCATCACTTGCTACATTGAAACTGAAGCACACAAAGGCAGGACTATGAAAGACTTGACAGTCAAGGAGATTCAATTGCTTTTGATTGCATCCTACAACATGTTTGTGAAAGACTCCAAATGTAAGAAAGATGTGTGTAAGGAAACTCAAGAGTGAGATTACTAACAATATTCAGCCTTATGATTTATTTTTATCACAGCTGAACCATTCAGTAGCAATGGAAGATAATCCAGTTAAAGATGTTTCACTTGATGATCATTTGGAGGGGAGTCTTTGACTTTGGTTACATATTAGTGTCTGTATCTTATACATATGAAATATCTACTGCACTTCTATATATTAATGGTATTAAAATTGCCTACAACCCTATTTCAATTACTATTAACACTCAGAAAAATTCAGAGCAAATAATTTTAGTTACAACCATCTTAAGGGCAAGTCACCTTAATTGCCATAAGAACATGAGCCAAAGTATCAAAAAATTTTCAATTCTGAAGCTCTCAGATTTTAAAAAGGTCAGATTTGAAAAAGTAAATTCCTGAACTTAAAAAAGAACTCCTACCAAATATTCAGATCTTTTTCACAACAGATTACATAAAAGTTGTGACAAAAGTTGTAAACTCTTTGTTGCTGTGATTTTGATCAAAGGTACCATAGTAGTGTGATATAATATCTAGTGAATATTATTTTGAGAGTTGTAAATGAAATTGATACAGCTTTGAAAAATGCTGAGAATGTTGTTAAAGACACCAAGATTGTTGAGAACAGTGTCAATAATGTCATGGACAATTTCAAGAGTTTTTAGGAAGAAATTCACTGACAATAAAAAGGAGAGAATGACACTTGAAATTTCTCTTTAAAATTTATTTATCCAACTTTTTTCCAGAGTATGTCTGCCTTCTTTTGTGCCAACCCCTGATGACCAACTTCCCCACAGAAAATTACATACCCCCCCTGATCATCATGGATGTGGCAAAAATTTTCAAAATAAAAAACATTGCACACCCAATGCTTCCAAGAAACCTATGTGGAGTTAGTTGGCCAATGTCTAATTCTATAAGTTTTGTTCAGTTGTAAATGAGCAGTAATTCATAAGATAATCCAAGACATCATTGTGGCATAACAGCAGAAGCAGAAGTCATGCAAATAGCAACTTCTTCCTGATTTTTGTTGTGCCTTTTGTTGTTGTTGTAGTTGTGAATATAATAGATCCCATTCTTTGAAGATCCCAGGAGACTTGTCATACAGGTACCACACCCATTTCTTATCAATCTTGGTAATGATTTTGCCATCAAATTTGATACATCATTCTTCCATAAGAAGTTTGGAATTGAAACTCTTATTGTATTAGGATGAAGAGTATCAAGCAGTTGCAAACACCAAAATTTTCTATCCTTCAATTTATTCATTTGATTGTTGTACTTATTCAGCTGTGTTGGAAGAGTAACAATCAATTATTCCTTGGAAAAGATCTTTCCCAATTTATTCTCTTTCATGAGATTTATACATTACTTTGACTGAAGAGAATGTTAACTTAGAATTAGTTTTTACACCCCCCTGAGCTCATAAGTCCTAGTGATTCTTCACTTCTACCTTATCCTTCCAAAATATCTGTTCCACGAAGCAAGTGGCATCATAAGTGCCAGACTTTACTTTCTTGTTTTCTACCCAAAACCAAAACTCATAGAAGTGGACCATTCATCAACATCATTTATATGCTTGTTGGATGATGTTGCCAAAGCATGGGTATCCTCAATATCCTGCACACCTACCATGACACTTGGATTGAATTGATTCAGAATCTTCAACAAAAGAACCATGCCATCAAACTCCTCATTTATAGCATTATCTTTAAATGTAAACTCCTCCCCTTCTGTATGAAGAAGTTCCATAGCCACACCAGTCAGATTATTATCAAGAATTTCAAAATGAATTTCAAGCAAACTCTGAATTTTGCTTGAATTGAATTTAAGTAAGCTTGTTATTGATTGGAACAGTGGCATCAAGAGTTTTGATGATAAAATAATTTACTGGAACTCATTTCTTAGTGTGGTATTGATCCACATAAGGCATGTATATGCTTGGGTCTGAGCCAAAGTGAGATTTTGGTGATAACTGACAAGCTACTTGTAATTTGAAAATGCACTCAGAACAATTGGTTGCCCCCAGTTGCTTGACTAGCAGCTGAAGGCATGCCAGTTCCACACATGGGAATCCAAATTGACTCTGCAAAGTGAAACTCTTAGAAATACCCTTAAGTTGAGCATAAATTGCATCACCATTTTTGTTGTGAGGTCAGAGCACCTGGCATTCTGATGAAAATTTGTTGCCTTGTCCCAAATTTAAATTCCCTCTTTTGCGGCAATATTATTATTGTTCTAAAAAAGAGTTGTGCTTGCTAATCAATCTTTCAATTGAAAATGGGAGAAACCAGGCCTATTAGGTCAATTTTTTTATTTTGTATATGTCTCGGGTTTGAGGGAATGTTGGGCAAACAAGTTCAATGTTGCTCAGTTTGTAGGAAAATAAGTTTTTAAATTAGAATTTGCAATGTAGGCTAATTACTTTTTCATTGACTATCTGGAGGCTGATAAAATCCCAGAATGAATGACCTCAGGATATGAGGCCTTGGTTGAATAAACTCAAATCAAAGTTAAAATTAATTGAGTGATAAAAAGAATTCTAATCTTCATTAGCAATTTGGTGAAAGCCGTAGTTGTATTGATAACAATTTAAAATAGTAGTGAACTATTTTACTGTTCAGTATAAGTAAACACTCTATATTCTGGCTGTAAGAGATCTTTAGCTATTGAATATGCCAGGATCAAACCCCTCTCCCATTCTTGATCATTATCTTGTCATATATAGTCTCATTTTCAATGGAGAGGATGGGCAATAATATGAAAAAGGGAGTAGAAAGGCATAGACATGATGGATGACATAGAAAAAATATTTTTTAAATTTGAAAGTAGTTTATGTAAATATCTGTGCCCAACCTATGTACATACAGGAGAATTAGTCATTTAAGAAGACCTTTGGGGTAGACAAAAAAAACAAAAAAGTATATGTTTGAAAAATTTATATTCTATTACAACTGTATTTCATATAAGTCAAACATTCAATTCATCAAAATTAAATTATGATCAATGCACAAAAATTCCTGCAAAAGAAACAAAAAATAAAGATTCAAAAACAAAAAGCCATAAAGCACTTCATGGGTGATAAGGAAGCAGGATGTCAATAATTTCAAGACAATTCAAACTTCAAATATGCTTTAGGATATAATCTCTATCTTATCCTCCAATGCATCAGAATTCACAAAATATTTTTTGTTTCCCCCTGTCACATCCTCCCATACCAATACAAATGACTTTCTACACAGTCTTGCTTTGACTCATAGTGCCCAACCCAATGAGACTATTTTAATGAAAAAGAAAAAAAAATCCACTTATCCTACAAAGTCCCTATTATTATTGTGTAGGCATTGAAACATCAAATCAGATTTTTTCCTCTGTTTTGTCTGGTTTGTTTTCTTGTTTGTGATTTGTGATTTTTCACACCAAATTGTAATGAATGTGAAAATGAAGGACAGAGGACAGAACAAGATAGACCAGTAAAAAGTACTTCTTAACTCTTGTAGGAATACTTATCAATAGGAGTAGTACATAGTAGTACTTATAAGTAATTGCATACCTAACACTAAGAGTATTTCATATGATGTACTCAAGGCAGTGTGATCTCATGAGACTAATACTTGGAAACAAATATAGGAAAACTTTTGCCAAAGTTAGAGGGCTTTATTCAATATATTTTGTTAACAAAATAAATAATCAGATTTGTTTACAATTGCTGAAGCCAAAAAAATCTTTTTCTGTCACATGCTATGCATGCTCATTCATGTGCATAGTAGATAAATAATTTTATTTTATGCTATGATACCATACAATTTGGTATGTTAGTACCTTAGTTAGTACAACTTAGATATTACAATACTTCTATACATCTATCATCACTTGATCTATTACTTTCCCATACATCAAATCAGCCAAAAAATTGCCACATTCATGATTGATCAGGACCCTTGTTCCTCTCCAACAATGAAACCTTGCCCAAAACTTTTGGTTGTTTAATTTCTGGTATTTTGCATTTGAGGTCAGAACTGAAATCATTTGCTGATGAATCAAGTGACCCACTTGTTTGCAGTCCTTGATATGACTGGCAGTTCTCTGTCAGTACAAGCCAAATAGTAGTTGTTAATATTTTCCAATATTTGAAATTCAAGCTTTACATGAACATTAAGCCTTTGTCTCATCCAACAACGTAGCTATTTCTAACAGATAGATCAGAAGGGAGATGAAATTAATGGGGGATTATGGGCATTTTGGCAGGAAATGGTGAGTGCTTATTTGAAAAGTTGTCTTGTGGAACATGTTTTGAGTGTGGTGATAAGCTTGGTAACCATGTATTGTGATGGCCATTGTTGTTTCAGTGGCTGTAAGCAGTTTTTGCAATGTTTAAAATCCTGAAAGACAGAAACCATTGAAGAGTTCCCCATCAGAGTTCCACTTTGTTTTTTTATGGTAGATAAGTCTGTTAGGAGTGGACCTAATGGTAGAGTGATGGTATTGTCACTGGATGTTGGACATGGACATGCTGGATGGTTTGAAGGAAGAGACTGAGTGGTTCAGTTTGGGGTAGAAAGTGTCAATTGTGCAGATTGACAATTACACTAATGATTGTTGAGTATTTTGAGTAATGCTGCTTCTTGTTCTGTCTCTGATAATAATACCTTTCATATCCTGCCCCTACTACTAATTGTTGTGGATTGTGCTATCTTTCAAATTTGATGATTTCTTGATCAAGACTGGTGTTGGTTACAGCTGAGGGGTTGACCTGTACAGTCATTTTTAGTATGCAGTCAATGTATTTGATGTTTATGGCACTGATACTTCTGCTCATTTGGAAAGAGCAGCTGTATTTTTGTTTGACTTTTTGATATGGTGAAAGAAATTCTGTCAATGGAAACTGGAAGGTAATGTTTACATATGGGCAAATTCAACACACATTATTTTTACTTAATCTTAATTTGCTCCCAAACAAGACAAATTTAGCAGAAGCAATACACCTAGCTATCTAGACAGACTACTAATAAATGAAGGAAAGTATGTTATCACAATTTGGGAATCAATTAGTTAGGTAAAGAAATGTGAATAAAGTTGATTTTATGCCATTTTCCCTGTGTAATTTAGTTTTATATCAATGTGCTGGATAGCCTACATCAAAGTTTTTACTGATTTCTTGCAATGGTGACAATGATCTGTGTCTGTCAAATGATCATGTTGGGAGGAGATGGCAATCCAGATTTGGAGTGATGACATAAGTTAACTTTCAAGAACAAACCACAATGATCATGGAGATTATCTGTCATTATTGGTGGAGGTTCAGGAAATCATATCCTGATAATCTCAAATGGGTGGGGGGGGTGGCAATAGTAGCATAACAGCAACATTGACAGCCATGGTCAGTTTCCATTTTTTAACAAAAAAAAATGAAAAATGAATATTATTTGTCACTCTTACACAAGTTAGTGTGCACAATAAAATCTACTCATCTCAAGAATGATACTGGCTAATGTTGGAGTTCCCATGCTGGTCACTCCTACCATGATGGGAGGTGATGGCAAATACAAATACAAACTGACCATGAAAAAGTGACTGTGAGGTCAGTTTAATGTAAATGTAAAAGGTAACACACAATAAACAACCCTGAAACAACTTACTGGTGACATTGAGTGAACTGTGGATGCCTCAACAGAAAGGATAGGCAATGTAGCTAGTTGGCTTTGGCTTTCTGGGAAGCATGATTACCAAAGCCAAAGTACTTTGCAGCAGCAGTGCAAGGGCTCAATGACCACTGATGATTGAAATTAGTCATGGCCATCTTTGGGTTTGTCCCTGTCTACAATAAGTACTGCTAAGTACTAGTATCCTACACACTACTCCTAAAAAATGATAATTAAGATTCTGTAGAGCTGAATGTGATAGATAAAACATAATATTATGTAGAATATTAGGCCTACTTACTTATGTAAGCATGTACCCAGCATGCAAAAATATAAAAGTGTATGAATTCAGATTTTGGCTATAAAGTTTGTCTAAAAAATGTTGATCATTTTTAACTACAAATCATTGATTTTGACAAAAAGTTGTTCCCCATAGTGTCCCATAAGTTTTAGTCCTGCAAAATCATTCTACCCCCATTACTCCTGGTGTGGGAGTATTTTCTTGATGTATGTAAAACTTGGGAAGGCCAAAGGTACAGTGAGTGAACTCTCTTTTTTACCCTATTCTTTTTATTGGCTCATTAAATGGATATTTATTTTAGCTTTAAAATGATCTACTATGTACCATGTATCATTTCCCTCTCAAAGCAAAGTTATAGAGATATACATTAGGACACTTGAAAGGAAAAAGTAGGTTTCACCTTGGGGAATGCATGTAATTTTGAATTTGAACATTGATGATAAAAAATCTTTGATGGAATTTTTCTAAAAAAAAATAATATGGTCTGGAAATAGTCAGTCTCTGTACCTTTGGTGGGCCCAAGCTTTAAGTAANTTAACGTTATTCCTGGAAATGTGCCTATGAGCATGTGCCTTGATCCCTCATGGTGTACATATGTAGATACTTAAACACCATTAATCTTATTACATAATGTACACCATGAGGGATCAAGGCACATGCTCATAGGCACATTTCCAGGAATAACGTTAATATTTCAGAACATTTGCTCAAATTTTAGATAATTTTCAAAAAGTATCAACACTAATAAAACTAACCAACTGATTCATCTCAGAAAGAGCTTCAACAATTTGATATGGAATACCAATATACTTCTATTTTTTGAAGTTGTTATGAGAATATTTGATGTAATGGAAAAGATTAAACACATTCTGAACATTTCACTGTCTCTGCTCAACAAGGTTGGCATGTTTGTCCAAATACATGGCATACAATATTATAAAGCAGCTTCAAAATGGCATTGCATGTACAATTTAGAATGGCAAAGTTGGACTTTTGGTGTATCTTACCATGTAGCTCCCTAGATAACACTCACCAGGGGAGTGCAACAGGGTCGGTGGGTACTAGTTAAACCTCTAGTTCTAATGCCCAAAGATCCTATTAAAGTTAAAAAGTTTGTTCTATGTACCTCTATCTACCTCAATACCTGGATTGCTATTTTTATTAGTAATTATCTAGGCCAAAAATATCCAAAGTCAAAAATGACCGCTACTCCAGACCTGCACCTGTAGGGGGAACCAAGAGAGCAAAGCACACTCTGAATGTACACACTTCCGCCTGGCTGCATCCTCCTCATCACACCAAATCCCTACTATACTATCAGGTCAGTCTCACTTCCTGGTTCTCTGTGGTTCCTTCAAAATAGCACTTCATTCACCAACCTTTGAGTTGGGTTTTTGGCAATTTCACACAGCAATATCATGGAGCTTCTAGCATCAATTCAGCTTAGCAGTCACAAAAAGAATCCTTCTTCTAGGACTCTATCTCCATCATCCACAAAAAGAATAGGGAGATGTGTCCATCCATCCTTTTGAATTCCCCATTGATGCTTCTGTCTACTGCATTTGATGGCTCAAGAGCAAGTTCAAACAAAATTGGAAATGAACTCGTGAATTATTTTATTTAAACATGAGTGACAAAGAAATTCGTTATCTTATGAGAATATTCTCTGACAAGGCTGTATTAAGCGTGATGATTCTTTTGACCCATTATATAAAAATTAATTGAACATTAATTAAATTGAACATTCTTACTACAGCATTTATTTTGACTGACTATTTTTATTTGCTATTCATTATTTCTTCAATGACGTCTTTCATTGAAATTTTATTACCTGTATTAAAATCTTCTATTTTGAAGGAATCAAAACTATTCATAACATTCATGAATCCACTCCTGTCAAACAAGAGGGATCCTTCCAAGTGTTTAACATGGCTGGAATGCTATGGCCAGCAGGGTATTTGTTGGGATTGTGTGATGCAAATTATTTGGAGTACGGTGTTCCTGAGGCGACAGTGGCTCTTTTGGAGCCAAGGGAGGATGCTGATTAGAGTCATCATGACAATCAAACATCACATTCTAAAGATCCTACTCATCCCACATATCTACATATCTGTTGCTGATGGTGATGGAGTTGGGTACAGACATGGGCTGGACCACTGTGGCGTTGGCAAAGCCTATCAAATATCAAAAGAGATGGTTGGAGAATGATAGGAACATGGAATGTTGAGATGGGTGATCCACGGCATTGCTCAGGATCACTGTAGCTAATTCACATTGCCATGGGGTCAGCAACATGGTGGCAATCATGGAGTCAATCATACCAATGTTGAATTTCTCCTAAAGTGTTAAGAGCATCATCTGAGGGGTTTTACTGCCAAGAGAGAAACCAGCACTTGAAGATAGTGATAAGATTCCAGTTGCTCTCTCTGGAGACAATGACACTTCATAGCCTTGGCTCATTTTTAATTTTTTTCAGCTAGAAAATACATTTTTTTTTTTTTTCCAGAACGCGGTATCTTTGCCATGACAATGGTAGTATTAGATCCAACAGAAGGGGCAGGCAACCATCATGAATGTCATTCCAGGAGAAAGAATCAGAGCAGTGCCACTGCAACAATCCTAGGTGTTGATGTCACCATTTTGCATGGTTGCAGGGCTTTAAAAAGCTACTGTATCCTCTACATAGGGTCTTGCTAACAGTTGCTATTTTGGCAAGGAATAAGTGATTTACTAGAGCTACGCTAATCACCAAAAAATTAAAAATATTATTGACAATACTTCTAAGTAGACCAGCCTACAACACACTACAACACCCTGTCACCTGTCACACTTCCCTGCACTCACTAACAAAATCACAACACCCTGTCACCTGTCACACTTCCCTGCACTCACTAACAAAATCACTAACAAAATCACAAACAACATGCTTACTGATTTCAAGCGCATTTTTCAAGTGCTACAATCTGCAAGACTCATATGTAATGCTATATTTGTGACAATTTGTTCTACCTTTTGTTATTGTAATCATGTAAATCAAGTTTCATGAAAGTTTTTCTTAATCGTTTAATTTGAGCATGATTTGTTTTCTGTCACAAAATTTCCCCATGAACAGTTTTATCACATGACAGCATGAAAGGATTTTTAAATTATTTATTTGGAGGTTTTTGGAAGGAAAAAGATCATTCTGGAAGGAAAAAATTCTTCCATCTGGAAGTATTTCTTCTGCTCCAGCTCCTTCCAGTTCCTTCCAACTCCTTCCAAAACCAAAACCCCTTCCAGAAACTGAAAATTCCTTCCATCAAAAAAAATTTGTTAGACTCATCCACATGTAAGTATTTTTTTCATTTTTCATTCCCCACTGAAATGGTAATAACAGTCAGGGAGAGAGACTGGTATCAAAATCTACCTAATCACTATGGTACAATACTTACTTACCCCTTGTTGTACCAGTAACATTGGAGGGGCAAGGTCTAGGCCACCACAAAATAGTTACATGTGTAACTGAAAAAAATTAACGGCAGTGTTTTTTACAGTAGAATCATGTACAATCTAGTACTAAATTGGTTACAGTAACCATTTGCTGGTGCAACTGCACATGTTTGTACATAAAGCTACCCAATGGGTCATGACTCCTGTCTTTGCAAGACTTCAGCTAGGAACACCTAGCAAGATACCAC
>JALLOT010000353.1:4765-21272 GCA_036939595.1 Thalassiosira livingstoniorum | reverse complement strand
AAGCTTATAATTTGGTAAAAAGGTTGTTTTAACTACCTAGTTAGCTGAATTCTCACAGTGGCGTTTTGGTGGTGGAACTCGTGACGGTGGAAGTCATTTGCCTCTCTAGTTATTGGTACAATATTATTATCATTTTCACTAGGGTAGAACGAACTTTGAAGAAAATGAAACAAGTATAAGCCTCAAAAATTTGCTCAAAAACAAAAACAGGCAAACAAGCAGGAATGATCTAATATAGTTCCTGTTAAAAACTACATATGACACATAAAAAAGACACATCACAGATATTTTCGAGTCCAAATCCAAAATAATAAAATAGTTTTAAAAAATTACTTTACATTGAATAATGATTTAGAAGTTCATCTTTTTGTCATTCGACTGCTGAAGCATTCAATATTGCGATTTCATTTCTTTTTCAGCCCTTGCGGCTCAAACACGAAATGTTCTTTCTTCGCTTCTTTATCACCCTTCACATCAAAACATCATTGGATGCTTACAAGATGCCAACCTCACCACTGCTCACCAACACTCACACTCCCTTTCTTCCTCCCCCTTCCACCACGTCCCCTACTCTTCGTAAACCTCCCCGGATCAAACGGCCCCAAATCCACACACTCACACCTCCCACCCAAAACCAACTCTGCCATCGCCTTGCCACACGCCGGGGCCCATGCAATCCCCCAGCAATTATGCCCTGCATTCAAATACCCCCCTTTGAACCCAGGAACTTTCCCCATATAAGGAATGGCATCGGGAGGACACGGTCTCATGCATGCTTGTGCGTGGGATAACTCTCCATGGGTGGCGTACGTTTGGGACATGAGTTGAAAGGCGGAGGTTGCGGCGGTGATGCGGGAATCTTTCGGGGGGCATGTGGTTAGGAAGGCGGAGGATTGGAGTTCGGAAGTGGTTATGTAGTCGGAGCCGCCGATGCCGCAGATGTAGATTGTGCCGTCGGGTCTGGGGTAGACTTCCACTGAAGTGATGTAAAACGAGGGTATGGTAGTGGGAAAACAACGATTATGAATTAGAGGCGATAATGTGCATGTGAAATAATAAACAAAGATTTTCTTCTGAGAGTTCTTCTGTGTGGTACTTGAATGATAATGACTCGACAATAAAACTTACAATGTGTTCCAAAGCGATGATCTTCTCCACAGAATAACGCAGTTGCATCCACTGCATCCACTTTTACGTTCCCTTCCTCATCCACAGGTGGCTTCCATACAATACTGGTGCTCTTCACTCCCTCCATTGGCAATTGAACCGCACCTTCGAACCACTGCTCCGCTTGACACGACCATGGTCCAGCTGCTACAATCACATCGCTAGCCGGCAGCACTAACTCTTCACCGGTGTCCCCACTCTCTGCATCTGTTGGAATATACCTCACCCCCGTAACAACTTTGACATTCAACTCACCCGCATCTTCCGCATCCTCTGACATTTCAAAATCAATCCCAACGCATTTTCCCAAAACAACATTGACTCCAGGACCTTCCCCATTCGCAGATGTTTTATTTATATATTCCATCATTTTTTCCACAAAGTCTTTGGGAGTCACCTGCGCCGTATCCTCCCCAAATCCCATGGGGCTCACCCTTCCTACGGAACCATCCAACCAATTTGGAATGACATCTGCCAATGCTGGATTCTTCTCCTTCACCGGATTTCCCCCACTCCTACCACTCCTACCACTACTACTGCCCTTGTTACCCTCGTTACCCTTATGAGCCTTTTTCGTTGGGTCCGATCCAGGCCCGACACTCAAAACGGGCAATTTCCTATAACTCCCCACATTCAAGAAGTTTTCGTCGCAAAGCTCTTCGTACAAATCGAATGCCAATTCGTGCAATCGCTGAGTGACCGTGCCATCGCCCCAGGAGCGGGCCATGAATCCTCCTCCTTTGCCGGAAGCCGCGGAAGCTAGTGATATTGGTTCTAAAATGGTTATGGTGGTGGGGGTGGAAGGAGCGGGTGCAGTTGTTGCAGTTGTTGTGGTGGTTGTAGTTGTTGTGGTGGTTTGGGAGAGTGACCGATGGAGGTGGAACGCGGTGGAAGTCCCTTGAATGCCTCCTCCGATGACGACAATGTTGCGTGTCGTGCCATCGTCCTTGTTGCCCTTGTTGTCCTTGTTGTCCTTGTTGTCATTGTTGGCAGGTGCACTTACTTTGGATGGAGAAGACATCGAATGATAGAAAGGGCGGCTGCGGTGACTTCTCTTTCGGAATGGAAATGACGGTGCCAATGACGGTGCCAATGGCGATGTATTCGATGCAACTGGAGCTGTGGGGACTGTTGAAAATGCCGTAGCAATGAAATGACGATTCTTGTTGGAGGAAGAACAGATTGCCGCGAAGGTTGTGGTGGCAATGATGAGAAATTTGGAGAAGAGGTTGGGGCGATGCAGCTGTGGCAGCTGTGATAGCTGTGCCATCGTTAATCGTTACCTGAACCTATGAAAGTATGTGTTTGGTCGCTTTGGCGTTGGGGTCAGCTTTCCGCTCGTCGGATCAGGGGCGGCATGGCGGATGGCGTGCAGATAGATGGCAAAGCGTTGCGTTGGGCACATATGATAGAGCAGACAGACAGACGTCGATTTAGGTAGAAAATGACATATGGGTCTTATTTAATAGTTATTCTAGGTAATATCGTTCGAAAAAATTTATATTTATTCCTATGCACTAGAACTTGAGCTACCTGGGCACTGTCCTCTGAGTATCTATTTTAAAGTCGTAGATTTTATACCAAATCTTGTAGTACCATTCACGATAGTACTACTATTATTTTTTTTTATACGTAGGAATTCATGGAAATTCGGCAAAACATAATATCATCACAACAAAAGTTTGACGTCAACATCATCGTTGACAGCTTTCAACCCGCGACATCACATTGATCGCAGCGACTGTTGACCTCTCGGCCAACCTTGTTCGCTCTACACAAGTTGAACAACACAATTATAATTATATGCAATTTAATCAATGAGCACAGATGAATATCACTTGCTGTCGTCAGACATGTTGCTGCAGGTTTGCCGTGGCATCTTCGACGGCATCGCAACAAAGTTCAGTAGGTGTCATATAATCTTCTACTAAATGAATGGGTGCTCGGCAGCACCCAAAGCTTGCCAGACTACTGTAGATATGACATTCATTTACGCAACATTATTTAGTTCAGTCTAAAAAGTAATCTTAGCTGTAACACACTACTTTTCTGTTTCATGACTCTAGTTAAATTTAATATGTTTGTGATTAATTGCAAACAACTGCGGCATCGTTTGTCATGATATGAAAGTTAACTTAAGATAGTTCGAATAAAGAACACGGCAGCAAAGGGTCTCGTGCGTTGCAGCGAATGCTAAAATGTAGAAAGTCTTTTAGCTTTGGCACCATGGGCATCACTTCGACAGGCAAAGATAAAAGCTAAAACAACAAAAGTTTACAGCTTGTCAAAACTGCGCTGTCGGAATCGTGGACTCGGTGGCTCGATGTGCAGCGTGGTAATGTGCTGCCGTGACGTAGTCACCTCCGTCGTCCATGGCGATGGCACTCGGAGTCAGGAGGCAGCCTTCCATCGGCTGCAAGTCGTGCTCGAGGAGGCACATTCGAGTTCGATTAATTGTAGCAACAAATGAAGAAAACTCAACCGACAGGACAACTTATTTTCGCAGAAGTAACTCTATCAACGGGGGAAGATGGAAAACCTTCTGCGATGCCATCGAAGGCAAAAATGTGGCCCAGAATGTGTTGTTCTTTATAAAAGCTCCCACGGCAACACCAAAACACCCAACATAACCACGCAGCTTGCCGGCTCTGCCGAATCGTGGCAAAGTGGATGTCACACTTAAAATGATGGGGAATCTTGGGGAGAGATTGCAAATAATTTTCATTAACCGCAGCAACAAGTTTTGATTTCATTTGTTTTGTTTTTCTTTTTCTGTCCATATCATTTGCCCATGATGGTGGTCGTGCATTTACGTATCGATGGTGCGCCTCGCCTTTTGAGTCGTTCCGATGCTCCGTAAATCGAAATATTTCATCAAATAAATGGTAGGGAGTAAGGGAGTAGATGCAGTGGCGAAGGGTCCACCATTATTTGTTCTTTGTATCGTAGATAATGACATGAAAGTAGGTTCGGATCAGGGCTGCCGTCAAAAGAGGTAACATTCCTTTCGCTCAATTTTCATTCGCCGTGGCCAATGCCCTTCGATTACAGCGGTGTGCCGTGAAAAAAGAAGTAAACAAGGACCTACTGCGATGTTGGGAGGTTGCAAGGGAGATGGATGTTGCGTTGTTTATGAGATCGAATAATGAAATGAACCTCTTGTTTGGAAAGATGCTTCAAAACTAAACTTTCATCGACACCATCGTCAAGCTAGAATTTACGCGGTAAAAGCACGGCAAAAGCACGGCGCTAACCCAATGGTGCTTGCAAGGTACCAGATAAGTACTGCCCCTCTGCATCTCCAGAAGCGCCCTTCAAGAATTACCTTCTGTATACATTCATGAAGGCTATATTCAAAGGGCGCTCCTGGAGAGCAAGAATTGACAGAGCCATAATGATTCTTGTGGCTGGTGCCGGGCAATTGAAAATTGTTTCAATTTTGTCGACGTCTGCCGTTGTTAGTGTTTTGCCGTTCAGAGGGGCGCTTCTGATGTTCGATGATGAGAGATGATTTGTCAAAAAAAAATTAAACGAATGGTATTCCAGTTGTACACCTGTACGAACCCCATGGGTGTCAACGATTCTACTTATGAATTAGTACAAAACTGCTTACAGCAGATTTGTACCAACTGTACATCAACGGACCCTCTAAAACTAAGTGACAACTGCTGGTATGGTACTCATATTATATTGTACATTAATACAATACTTTACTTACTAAGTACAATACAATACCTACTTAAGTAAGTACTTACCTAGATACTTACTACTACTTATGGATAATTAGTATGGTACTTAAAAGTACTTCTAACTTGGCGATTCATAAAATCTACGAATCTTATTATTTGTTCGTCTGGCCATACCCCGGGGCACGACGGGGCGCAAACGAGCAAAACACGTCACCTTTCCGCCAACCAAAACTCAGCAAACTGTTGCAAAAATAATGATTCTGCCCTCAAAATCATGCTGACAATGGCGGATCTTGGCATTGTTTGGCAAGTGGCGACTCAATTGCAAAAACTTTAGAACACCATCTTGACATCTGTCAGATAGTCTGGAACCTCCTTGTTGCTTTAATTAGCTGATGTCCTTGATTGGAAAACAACCATGTCATTTCCTTGGATGTCCGCGTGTGGCAACAGCCGACACTTTCAACTTGTCAAATCTTTATGGTCCAACTCCACAAAGAGGCGAATAGAATGTAATATCTTGGTAACTTCCAATAGAATCTCCTTCAGGCCGTCCTCGGAAAATTCCTTTGTCAAATTTAATGCTGGAAGAAAGTTTTCATCGGCATTTCCTATCGTGCCAGACGCCATAAAAGAATCCATCAAGACTTCAATTTTAGAAGAAGCTTCAAAGGAAGATTCGACTTTTTGGCGCGAGAATCAGGAATATAAACAAAACAAGGATTTGCATTTAAATGGCGTGAATGGTCACTCGGCTTCTTCGGTGGACATTGAACAGCGTCTTAGTTCTGTTGTTGACGTTGATACTCCTATCAACAGACCAGATCCTCTCGACGAATGGTTTCTTGATAAGGTGTCTCTATCTCCATCAACATCTTCTGACCGAGTCAACAGAATTAATGGGGAATTAGAGAGACAAGTAGACAAAACTAAACCGCGGATACCAGAGGGCGTTGCCTCTCTTAATCCTGATGTCAACGACCCTTTCATCCTGTCTCGTCCCGACGTCCACGACATCAGTGCAACCNTCTCGTCCCGACGTCCACGACATCAGGGCAACCATCGGAAATGATCTCGTAGGCACCGACCATCCCGTACTTAACAGTGCTGCAAGATACTTCTTCAACAGTGAAGATGGAAAAGGAAAAGGAAAACAAGTCCGGCCTGTTATGGTAATGCTCCTGTCCCGAGCAATCATGTCGTCGAGGTCATACGACCCTCACTTCGATCACATCCTCAAATCACAAAGACGACTAGCCGAGATTACAGAAATGATCCATACTGCTTCTTTATTCCATGACGATGTCATTGATGATGCAGATATGCGAAGAGGACAACCAGCTGCACACCGTGCATTTGGGAATAAAATGGCAATTTTGGCAGGAGATTATTTGTTGGCTCGTGCATCTATTTGTCTTGCTCGTCTACGCAATGTTGACGTTGTGGAATGTATGAGTACAGTGATTGAACATTTGGTGCGGGGGGAAGTTCTGCAGATCAAAAGCAATCGAACTGGGGTGGCAGACATGGAGGGTTATTTGAGAAAGAATTTTTATAAGACGGCAAGTCTCATGGCAAATTCCTGTAAGAGTGCGGCGTTGTTGGCTGGGATGGGTAGTGTATCTTCGAAAGAAGTGGCTGCTGCTTATCATTATGGAAAACATATTGGGGTGGCATTTCAACTGATTGACGATGCATTGGATTTTGAAGGAAGTGCAACTACTCTTGGGAAGCCAGCGCTTGCAGACTTGAAGGCAGGGTTATCAACAGCACCAGTTTTGTTTGCGGCTGAGGAACATGAAGAATTATGGCCAGTCATGGCTCGAAAGTTTAAGGATGATGGAGATTTAGAACTAGCACTGAGATATATTTACGAAGCAGATGGAGTCAGTAGAACAAAAGAGCTTGCTGCACTTCATGCAGAATCTGCAATGGAAGCCGTGGTATCAGCATTGGAACCAAGTTCTTACAGGGATTCCTTAATTCATTTGGCATCTCGTGTCGTTGATCGATCACGCTAAGCTATTGTTTTCCTTGCTTTCATTGCAAAAAGGGTTACTACTACAGTATATGAATAAAGTAACATGGTGTCTTTCCATCGATAATCAAGTGCATCAACTTAGTAGAACACTTGTCATAAAAGCTGATTAGGTTCATGTAGAAATATTGAGCTCGAATAGTTTGGCAAGAAATGAAAAATAATTTAAGGCCAAAACAGTATTTTGTCTATTTACAGAAGTCTGTTTTGAAAGTTCTTGTCCTGGAATGAATAAGCAGACAAATCATCAGACAAACTGTTGTGAAATATTTCAATTCAGAGTTGATACCCCTGCCTTCAAATGGTACTATATTTGAATGAATAAAGTTTTAGAATATCCTCCAATTACATTTTAATTTTATTGCATGTTTGACCCGAAATACAAATCCAGTCTATCGAAGGTCTTATACTTACGTTATATTGGCTGGGAGGGACATGCTCAACACTGTGTTCACTAGCTGGATGGCTCATTCAGTGAATGCAAAAAGAATGGGGACAATCTGTCAAATAAATGTTTGGAGATAATTAGGAAATAAAATATTTTTGGTTGTCAAATCACTTGATTCATCATAATAAGGCAATTATGAGCAACTTTCAAGTGTCCTAACTCAGCAAAAATTGTTCATTTCCTTCATTTGAATCCTAGAGCTAGCAAAATAATAAATTGGTAGTTTCGTTGTTATCATTATGCTTAAAAGGACTGATCTGCAGCTGAAAGCAAATATGGAGTACATCAGAAATAGAAAAAAGGTGTTAGGCTATTTTTAGTTAGCTCATGTGAATGTACACTCATAATTTGAGAGCTCTTCTCTTGCTGAAAGTTGTGCATCGCATTTCCAAACCAGGTCATGGCTGTCAACCAATCAACTTCAAAAGCATTTGGGAGCTAAAGTTAATGTATAGACATACATTAGTGTTGCTGCATTAGAAAGGAGCTAACTAATATTTTTAAATCAGCAATGAACAATTCTCTATGTCAGCTCTGATTATTTTTAAAAGTAGCTACAGGTGCTTCAGAAAAAACTTGTTTACTGGATTTCAATGAAGTGACAGCTTTTTTAAAAGGCATGTCTAGCTACTTTATACTCCTAGTTACTACTCTAGAAAAAGAAGCAAAAAAAATATTTTAATGCATCTTAATCATAACTTTACAGCCAGGGGAGGCAGCAGCTACATGGGGGTCATCCCATGCTTACTTGCCTCCTCTTGCAATGTAAAAATAAAATGCATGAAGCTTATCTCTCCAAATCAAACAATGGTAGCTACACCAATTACCTTGTTGCAATGATCTTTTGTTGCTGAGGTTGTTGGTGCATCTATCTTGGCTGTGCAATTGCTAGCTGGCATTGCAATCTGATGCCCCTGCAAGGCACAAGCAGGCACATTTTTTTGAGACTTTGATATTAATATTTTTGTTATCCATTTGAGTGAAGCATGTTTCACTTGTAGGCAAATTAAAAGCATTTCTGGATTATTTTTGGCACAATTATCATTTAAAACGGCTAGAAAAAAGCAAATGGTAATGTAAAACAGTAAAATAGAATTTCAAATGTAGCTTAGCTTCTTTTGAATTAAAGGTGTTATCAAGTTTAACTAAAAAGAGGTATCTATTTTAATATGTAATACCTAAGTAAATTTATTTAAAGTGCATGAATGATATAAGCTAAAGTTGCTTAGTTATTTTAACATTCATACTTTTAAGAGCCACAAATCTGTGGTTTCCAAAAGTACTGGCAATAATGACACTCAATGATTTTGAAAAATAAGTAAATGAACAAGCTGAATGACTCAAGAAACTTGCTACCTATTTTTTTCTACTTCTGATGTGTAGAGAACAATTCAAATAACATGCTTGACAGTGATAATGTTTTCAAATTCTTTGTTTATATTTATAAACCTATCAAAACCGCACCAAGTGAGCAATAATAGTATCTGATAATAATTCAAAAGAGCTGGTATTTGCTTCTTGATTCTTGTATCTTAAATGAGATTCATTTTCCTCTGAACTCAGAGTGTATTAACAACTTGGCTTCATATTTGGTAAGCAAATTGATATTAGAATAATATCACTCAGGAATAACGTCATCAACATCTCCAGTGTGTCTGTAGGACATTAATGTCCTCTGAAAAAAGAAAGAATGTATCATGTCCAGGAAATATCTGAGGACATGTCTTCAACATATTTCATTTCCATGTCCTTTGGTGAATGGTGTTATGGTGTGGGAAATACTTTTTGGGAGCTCGAAAATCCCGGTAGACAAATTTCTCCAATCAAAAAGGTCTCATATTAGAATTTCAAAAGAAATCTCAAACTACAATAATAATAATCTAGATAGTTGACTGGACCTTTCCAAAAATCAGTGAAAATGTAAAAGCTCATAACTGGCCACCAAATAATTTTCCTTTGGATGGTCTGATAAACCTGTTAGGTGTCTACTAGCTGTAGCCAACAAAAGATGATGTCAGGTTAATACTTGAGTGCATTGTAGAGAGCATTTATAATTTGCTTGCATTCTGATCAAAATAAGGGTACTTCAACAACATTTGCAAATGATAGTAAGATTAATAGTGTTTCAGTCCCATTTGAGTACCACAAAGGCTATCTAGTATCTAATAGCTGGCCCTTTTTATCTTTGACTGTCTATAGCATTATGTAGGCTCATTTTTTATGAAATTTCTACGATCATTATTTTCATATTTTGAAGCAAATGCAAAAACTTAGAAAAAAATATTGGGTTTTGAAGTTTACAAAAAAAAAAGCATATCACTAGTAATATGCCATTGAGTACAGAGGGTAGCTTTGTAGTTCTCTGGGTAATAGATTCATGTTTATTCTGGCATGGAAAATCTGGACAAACTTGAAGAACAAAGACATTTCTTTTGACTAATCCTTCACATTGTCCTCCAATATTAGATAACAGTGTCCAGGACACTTCACATTTTCTTGACACTTGAATCTAAGGTAATACATAATTTTATCATCAATTACCTGTCCATATGAATGTCTGGATGTTCTACACCCAGAAATATAATTCCATGTCATTACTGCCATAAGTAGGTAATAATAACAACTAGGAAAAAATCTTATTTTAACAGATAATGCTTCTGTTGTATTAATAGCAAAACCCAATGGTCAATGCAGAAGCTGGATGTAATTTCCATCTAAAAAGGGTGTGTACTAAAATAGTGGATGGTTTTGGTGACCCAACAGTATGAGAAATGTCAGGGGTACAAAATTTTATTCTCTTTTTTGGTTTTCATTGTCTACATTGACATCACTGTAACATCTTTGGTAACTCATACAATCCAAGTATTAACATGGGTACAACCTTCTGCTTCTGTTTGCCAAATCCAAAGCATACATATCCATTGGTATTTAATGATGCTACGTTTTGAGTTTAGTGTTTGATTTCAAAGTATTGCCTTTTCTTTTCAGTTTCTGCAGTGTCTTGACTAAACATTTGTTGTATGGTTTCATTAATTCTTTGTGCAAAAGTTGCAAAATCCTTGAAAACAACTGTGATTATCATGAGTAAATTAGATTTAATCTTGCCCATGAGCTCATTTTGGTTTTCAAACTCTGTCCACTCTCCTTTTGATTACCAAGAGTTGAGTTTACTGTCTGTCTTTATTTACTTAGTCAAAGATACCACCAAATATCTACCATCATAAAGCACACCATATTCTCAAATATACTAGATAAAAAGGATTTTCAGTCAGAAATGATAAGGAAGGAAACATGAACTGGGGCAGTAGGTTTGGAATGCAACTCACGTGGATGGTAAGCAGTACCAGATGTGTATTGCAATCATGGAATTCTTCATTCTCCATACTAGATGTAATTGAAATCAACTGATAAGCTGCAAAAGAATTTTTCATTCACAAGTGCATAAAGCCTCCTTTTCCTTGAACTTTTCTTATATTATTGCACAAACAAAATATATTACAATTGCATTTCTGAGTAAATATTGTAAATATACTCTTCTTTTCTTATTTTTAAACTTGAAATTGTAAAGGGTAATGAATTGAGCAATAGAAACATTGTACCACAGATAACAATAATAATATTTTCTGACTTTCTCTCAAAGAAACCAAGCTTTGGGCTCTATTGCAATGATGTTTCCATAATATATAATCATGATTTTGATTTGGATGTGGTGCACCAAGAAATCTATGAAGAAATAAGTTGCTCCCTGTGAGAATCATGTGCATATCTGTTTCATTTCTCATTATTTTAATAATAGTGGAGTTCTTATAGAAGAATTATCATTTATTAATTTAAACATAAAAGAGTGCTCTGTATTTCATTATTGAAAAATGAAATTATTTCATTCATTATCTTTTTGTTGAAATATGTTGATATGGGAAAGTATCTTTTATTCAAATGCATATTATTGGTGAAATAAATAAAGGGTAAAGTTTTGATAGATCTATCTTTGGAATGGAAGATGTTCATGGGAATAAATCATCACAACATCAATTGGCAATTTTGCCACTGTTCGAATTTTTCAATGGTTGTTGCCAATTTGTTGCCATTGTTACTACACCATTAACATTGTTTTTAAGGCATCTGCATCTGGTGCACATTTTTTCACCTTTTTGTTACCAGATCACCATACCACATTCTTTGCTGTTGCTGTCTGTTGCCATTGTGACTGGAGACATCATAATGAGACCTCTTTTTCATTTTGTGATAAAGGATAATAATGGCAATACATTCATGGCAATCAGAACCTAGTAGACAAGCCATTAAAAATAATCTGATTGAAAAAGGCAGTTTGCTGCTGGGAAAATAAATTTAATGTCAACTGGCCATCATTAAATGTTGTTGAAGACAAAAATATATGTAAATACCACATAGCAATTATCAATCATCACTCAGGAAACAAACGTGAAACAGCACTACATTGAATGCAGTGGAAAAGTAGTTTATAGGTATCTCCAAAGCTGATGATGAATTTATAGAATATTTTTAACAAGACAGTGGTGACGAACACAAATTATTAGGGTGATGGCTAAAGTATGACAGGATGGACACGCAAAGTGTTGTATTGGAAGGGGGAGTAAGTAAATTATGCAATATGCACAGTTATATTGGACACACATAGTGTAATTCAAATAATCACTGCCAAAAGCAAATCATTTTCAAATGGATATTGTCTTTTTTTAATTTTATCATTACTGGCACTATTTCTTTTTGTAGCTTTTGCAAGGTTATTTTCTGAACTGCATTATCTGTTCGTGGTATTTGACCTTGAAGGCTACAAAAATAGATGCCCAATATTATAGAAACCATCCAATATGGAAGGACATTGCAATGCATTATGCCGTGAAAGTCATGCCTGACGCAAATTATTGTCTACATCCAGATAAAATGTTACTGTGAATAGAGTAAACTTTGTACAACAATAATGAAAATGACAAAGAAGTCTCTGCACACAAAAGACAAAAACTAAAAAGGAAAAGGAAATACCATAAACATCAAGATTTTTTTTTCATTTTTAAAGAATTGGTGAAAAGACTATTTAAAATTAATGGTGAGGCAATATGCAACACCATCTTGAATTAAATGAACATAATATTTGCAATGCTGTGTCTTGTTCAACCTCTGCTGAGTCAAGTTTTTTGTTCAAATTCACAGAAATATTAGAGCCTTTGTTCTATCAAAAGTAAAACCAAGGAATGCACACTGATAATTATTTTATACTCGTCATGAGTTTACTGTGTTGCTGATGGATAAAAAACATCATATGCTGATATGCTGGCCCAAAGAAGGTGACTCATAGTAGCACCAATAATTTGGCACTGATGCAAAATTGGTGTTGTTGGCCCAAAAATTAAACAACAAATAATTTTTAGTATGTGGGTGTTTTTGTCAAGTACCCTCTTTTGAGCAGCAAAATAGGGTGCTGAACACAGGTGTGACCGAGTTGCAAACAAGCAACATGCAATCAAAAGTGGATAACTGAACAAATGATATGCTGAAGTTTTTTCTTGAACCATACAGCAAGAGGCGAGGTTGCCATTATCAAGTGCTCAACTCCAGCACAAATACCTACCATCTATCCATTAATATTAATACTCATGATGCAGCGAGGTTTCATGAAATAAGACCCCTCAATTTGTGTTGCTGCAACTGTTTGTCATGTCGTCCATTCTTGGACTACTGAGCACAAACTTGGCTTTCCCTGCTTTGTATATTGTTTAATGGGATCCGCCAAGTACTAAGTAGATATTTTAATTAAAAACTCTAATGGTGAAAGCCAAAACAATAGGTGCATCACACAAATAAAAACGTGTTTCTTCATCTAAACACCCTCTCTCCAACAAAAAAGTCAATTTCAAAGCCTCTGCTGTCAGAACCATCCCAGATAATTGAAAACCAGTATTTTGTACTCAGACAACCTCATGGTCTTCAATGATAAATCATTTCTAGTAATCAGCCTCAACACTGTCAGCGTTGATGGACATGTCCAAATCCTTTCCAGTTACTCGCTTATACAAGCTGAGAAGATCATCAACATCTCCCTCAAAGTGTGAAGTAGCATCAAAGCTGGAAGAAATGTAACATTTATCGCTACTGCCATCACTGACAGGCTCATAAGTTGTTGCAACCATTGTAAACCTCTGCATGATGTGCCCAAGTAGAGCCAGCCCAGGAGTAACTTCCTTGTCAGCATCATCACCTTCCATCTTGGTAGAAACAATAGCAATGTACACTCCTCGAGCTGACACTGAGTGAGAGCTGGAGATGGAACAGACAAAAATGTCATTTGTACGTTTCACCTGTGGTCCAGGAATGATGATTTGGACACTCTCCAAATCCCCACAGTTAGGAATGGGATGATTCAAGAAGCAGATGCATCTCACAATTTGCCCAGTAGCCTTAACTTTATCTTTGGGAAAGTATGAAGGATCACCCACAACAAATTTAGCACGAGCCATTTCATTTCCGCTCTTTACTCCAATGGCTTCATTCTTGTCATTGTAGACAATTTCATCTACATCGCGATTAAGCATGAAAGTTCCACCGTGAATGGCACAAAGGCGTGAAAACCCTTCCGGGAGTCCCCCAAGGCCATAGACTGGGTAGATGTAAGGGCTGGTTCCATACCGAGCCAAAGAGTAACAATAAGTCTGAAGCTCTTTCACAGTTGGAAGGGCTGGCTGGTCAAGGTGTGCATCATCTAGTTCCAAGCACATAGCATGAGAAATGAATTGATGAGTATCAGGCTGGAGACCAAAAGACTCGTAGAGCTTTTTCATTGTCATGGTAGTGAGGTCTTTCCCCTGGTGGGTATCAGGCTTCGTTTCATCATACTGGTCAACGAAAAGAAGGAAGCTGCGGAATCGACGTTTCTCAAACAATCCCATCAAAGAAGACTTCAATGCCTCCTCTGGAGTTGCAGGTACCTTCAGAATTTTACCTCCTTTGTAGACGAAAGAACCCTCAATGGACTTGAACTCAAGGTAGCGAGTAACTTTGGTGTGAAGCAACATCTTGGTCAAATTTCCACAAGCCATGATGAATTTTGGAATAAGATCAACGTTGAAATCGCGATTGGCCCCAAGACTTTCGGGTGGTTCACCAGCTTCGAATTTTTTGTATAGGTTGGTAAGGTTGAGAGAAGCGCAATCCGCTCCGTAATAATTGTTGCGATCCATTTGGAGAACGCGCATCCCTTGGACACTCAAAAGGCCAGAGATGACGCACTCTTTGAGGCCTGTTCCCATAATGATGGCATCATATTCACCATCTGCGAGAGGTTCCATGCCACTTGGAAGCCAGTCGAAAGTCTGATTTGACAAAAAAAATGAAGCGAAGTCAAAAACATTCCTTGATTTCAGTATCAAACAACCATTAAAAAAAACAAGGAACACCCCAGTGACCAACAGTGTTGCACAAAAAAAAACTAACATGACACAACATGACCGATCCCATTAAAAAGTTAAAGTTACGCGAAATAAGGGGACGCACGTAGGTCGGAGCAATCATCATGCGATGGCGAAGACAAAAGCCCGAGCCGCCATCATGTATATCAATACCGTATAATCCAATATCTCTCAGACTGGATCTTAAACCCCAAGTAGATGGAGGCGAAAAAGTTAGCTTTTTGCACGAGCGGCAACCAGCCAGGTTCAACGGTGTAAATTAGTGCAAATCAGCCATTCAGTGTGTTCCAAGGATTAAATGCTAGAAGCCTATGAACAGTAAGGTTCATTAGAGAAGGGAAAGATTCTACCACGACAGTGCGTATCCGCCAGTCGAGAATACTATACTATCTCGACCCCCAACGCAAACCAGCCCTCGGCCTCCAGCGCTCAACACATGTGCACCTCAAACATCAGATACCAGACCTCAAGGTTGATGCCCTATGCGACGCCCATTTCCCCCAAAGGTCGAGCTCACCTTCTTTTCTTGTTCAGCCATGGTTGAGTCAACTTAATCCGGTGGATATTGTTCAGGGATTATTTTTTGTAACGTTCTGGTTTTGTTCCGCTCAAGTGAAAACGCCGAAAAATAACAGAAAATAAGAAAAATAATCCTGCCTAAATAAGGTAGACTCTCCCAGTCAGCGAGCAGGAAGGTAAGGAGTACCATACCATACTTAGTACTGTATGGTACAATACTCTTACCTTAACGTAAGAATCATATCAATTGAGTACTTAGGTAGGTAAGTACTAGGAGTACTTGTAAGTACAATAGGTAAGTCAGTAGTAGTAGTAAGTAGGTAGGTAGGTCCTTACTTAGGTATTGTAGTATACTTAGGTACTAGTAGTACTTAGGTAGGTACTTAGGTACTTACTACAGGATGAATGATGATAGAAGAATGGGATAGATGGATCTTTTTGGTACGCAGCAGCTCCAATCGCTCACCTGATGATCAAAAAGAAAAAGGGAAAGTGGGCTTATTTTTTTGTGTGTCTAAAATACCATTTGGTACCAGCCATGCATTTCAATGTACAATACATCATACTTATCATCTAAGTACTTAGAGGTGCCCTAAACATTGGTGAAAATACCCAGTACATTTTGAACAATTTACCTGATATTTTTCAACTAAAAATCTAACTAGCTAATGCTTTTTTAATATTTTAGAAATATCTGGTACACAATCAAAACTTAACAATGTGCAGATTGACAACTCATGAATTTTAATTTCAACCAAGGGGAATCTGTATGGACCTGTATGGACATTTTAAGATAATCTCATTATGTACCTGGTAGTTTTTTTAGTTTCTTATCTGGTACACTTTTAGAGCAAATTTTTTTACCCAGGAAGTTTTTAAGAGCCCGGTACACTTTCACCAATGTTTAGGGTAATTCTCTTAGTAGATGCTTGATGTTTATGCCTGTTTCAGAAAGCATTATTATTTCAATAATTTTATTTGTCTTGGCCATTTCTGAAGATCAGTGTAATAACAGGTTTTCCAAGTCCATTGTCCAAGGCAAGGAAAAAATAAGAATTTTGATTCCTATCACAGAAGATAGATCAGCCAAAATCAGTGACCACATAAATATTCATGTCTCCTATGCTGAGAAGTGATTGATAAATCTATCATATTCAAAATATAACTCATATTTTGCCATTAAAAGCAAATTTTATTGTAT
>JALLOT010000352.1:6977-21324 GCA_036939595.1 Thalassiosira livingstoniorum | reverse complement strand
TTGTTGGAGGGCAGGGGCCAGAGCAGAGCAAACCGAGCAGACAGAGTGGTGAAATTGGCAAACAGCAGGTTGGCGGCGGCGGTCTAGTTTTCGAGTCGTTTGAAAATAGAAACGAGTCTGGTCAATATGCTCAACATGCTCCAAATGCTCAACATGCTCCACTGCAATCTCAACAATTGCAACAAAATCAGCAATCGCAACATTCTCAAGTTACGAACCCTTCGGTAGAATGGCCCATTTCACCATCGGGCAAGTCGAGTAAATCCATGACCTCCAGCAAGTCAGGAAAATCATCCAAATCAGGCACGTCAGGCAAGTCAAATAAGTCAAACAAGTCCAGCAAATCCAGCAAACCCAGCAAATCTTCCAGCGGAACCAATGGAGTCAATCCGGCATCCGTCTTGGGGAGCAAATTGGCCTCGCTATTTTCGAGCAAGGCCCATCTCAATCCTGGTTCGAATCCTGCTGTCAACACTGTCAACACTCACTCACCGAACTCACCGAACTCACTGAACTCACCGAACAATAGGCAGCTCCAGCAGCACCGGCAGCGGCAAGAGCAGCAACAGCAAAATACAAATTCATTTCAAAATTCAAATTCAAATACAGCACTGGCAACTCCAACTTCAACCACGGATAGAGCAATAGCAGAGACAGCAGAGATAGCAGAGATAGCAGAGATAGCAGAGGCACCCGCAGCAAACAGAAATCATAGAAACCATGGAAATCAACAAGCAAGGGATCAAACTCATTCATTTCATCAACATACCAATTTCACATCTATATTACGACAGGACCATGTTCCTTCGGGGGGAGCTGTTCAGTTTGCCACCCAATCCAAATTTAATGATGTTCCTTCCAGTTCCAATTTCAATCCAAATGTTGGTACCTCCAACGAATTGGGTCCATCGGGTCCATCAGGTCAGTTGGGTCCATCAGGTCAGTCAAGCTATCCACCAATATCTCCCGCTCGTTCATCAGCAACCCATGCCACACACGGCACACACGCCACACAGGGCACCAACGCCACAAACAACACGAGCAACACGAACCCATCTCACGCCACCAACACTTCCAATGCCTCCTCCTCCTACTGCCCAGTAGCATGGCCAGGAACGGTGGACAAACGAGGGAGAGCCTACGTCATGGAACCGAGTTATAGCGAGAGCGAGGAGAGTTCGTTGGGGTTGGTGGCTTCTCCTCGCCGATGGGATGGCATTGGGCACGGTGGTCATGGTGAGCATGGTGAGCACGTTGGTCTTGGCGAGCATGGTGGGAATGCTGTTGGAGCTGTGAGTCCTACGAGAAGCAATTTGAGCCATGTGAGCAATGCCCGAAGCAATGCCAGTAGTCCACAGATAATCAGACAAGCCAACACATCATCCATATCATCCCAACCACAACGACAATACCCAACACAACAATATCGAAAAGAAGTCCCATCCCAAAACCCGATCAAACCCTTGAACAATCCACATGACCCACAAAACCAACAGCAAAGCCAACACAACCTGTACAAACCGCAAAACCCAAACAACTCAAACAACTCAAACAACCCACACAATCCACTGAACAACCCACACAGCCCCCTAAACAATCCAATAATCAACACAATGAGCAATGCAATCAACAATCCAATGAATGACATGATTCATAAAACACTCAGCAAATCATTTGGAATGAGTTTTGACGATGGGAATTCTGCCGCGGAGTTGGAGGAGTGGATGCGGGGGGACGTGAGTGAAAGGAGTCGGAATAGTCGGAACAGTCGGAGTTATTCTCGGGAAGAGGACTCTCCACAGCAGACACAGCAGACACAACAGACACAGCAGAGGAGCAGTGGTCCCGTGGATTTAGATGAAGCGTATTATGAGATGCAGCATCAAGGAAGACAACCGAAGGAACGAAGTGGTCCAGTTGATTTGGATGAGGCGTATCTAAGTCGCTTTGTCGATCGTGACGGGACCACTGCTCCTCTGCTGTGTCTGTTGTGTCTGCNCCCACAACTTCAACAACAACAACTTTAATGGCAATTCCAACTTGGAAGGAATTGAGTCAGGGTGGAGGGAAGGGAGGCAAGAGTCTCTGGCTGGAATTTCGGAAGCGAGAACGGCTGCGGATTTTCATTTGGAGGCGGCTTTGGCCTTGTGTGTGCCCTCAAATTCTTTGCAATCTGGTTCTATGCAATCAAACTCCTATTCTAGTTCTATGCCGTCAAGTACTAGACAATTATATTCCGTGCAAGATGGCCAAGGATCACAACATGGCTACAGTAGGGGGCAAGACAGAACTCAAGGCAGAGAACAAGCTAAAGAACAAGCTAGAGAACAAGCTAGAGAACAAGCAACCAGCAATGCCAGAAATCCACGCAATGGAAGAAAAGCTCACAATGGAACTGAACCGGAATCATTTAATTTATTCTGGGACAACGATACCAATGATGAAAACAAAATAAATGATGAACAGGATGACGACGAAGCCATTGATGCTATCGGCCCTGCATTCATCCAAGGTCAAGCCGTTGATGCTATCGGCCCTGCCTTCATCCAAGATCAAGCCATTGATACTTCCATGGAAGTAGACGAAAACGGATTTCTTCGACAATCTCGTAATCACTCTGGTCATTCGGCACTGTCAAACCATTCTGGTTATTCTGCTCACTCAGCTCACTCTGCTCATTCCAACCAATCAAAACAGTCGAACCAGTCTCGTCAATCTGGTCATTCTGGCTATTCCACTACCTCCAGTACCGCACTCGAAGAAGAATACAAGCTTCGCGGCATTGACACCAGCATGAGTGAGCAACGAGTTCGTGCCTCGGGACGGCAGTTGCCCAGTCCCAAGATTCACGAGGAGGAAGCTGATTTTGGATGTGATCCGGAGGAGTATTTGAGTGTCTATCACGGAGGAGAGTCTGGACAAGCTGGAAACGTTTTTGGACAAGTCGGACAAAGTAATCAAGGTAGACAATCTGTGTCTCCTCCTCCGCCACCGCCGCCGCTTCCACCACCTCCTCAGTCGAGGCAATCTATGCAATCAGTGCAATCAATGCATCCCCCACAACGACCAAAGCCAAGCGAACCAATTCAACAACCTCCCACAGAAGAAGCACTCCGTCTCAACGAATCTCTCACTGCGCCACCTCGCCCGGGTGGATCGGCCATGCTTCGTGGATATCGAGGATTCATCGACAAGACGAAGGATGTTCCCAATCTCATGGATGATTTGGAATCAGAGGCGAGTACTTCTTTGGGGACGAGGGGAGATTATGGTAGTGGAAATGGGGGAAATGGAGCAGAGATGAGGAGATTGAATCATTTGGGTCTTTCTTTGCCTTCCACTCCGAATGGCGAGAGTCAAGGACAGAATTTGAGAAATTTAATTTCCATGAATCCAAGACTGCCACCGTCACGGGAATCGTCCAATGTAGATAGTGGTTCAGATGTCTTTGATGGATTGGAGAGCACTGCTCCCTCGACGGCAATATCGGCGGAGGAAAATACAAGAGATCAGATTCGCCAAAGGCCACAGAGACATGTCAGTTATGGAAGTGGATCCGCTAAGCAAGTCGTTGATGGGCAATCTGGAAGGTTTGCCTCCAGTTTGTTTGCTGATATGCAGGCTCATAGCAGGATTCCTCAATCACGTCAATACGGAAATTATTCCGACCAAGTCCCAAGCAATCACACCAACTACGACCCACGTGCCCACGCAGATCCCAATTTCACAGACTCGGCCCTAAATATATCTGCACTATCTGCAGTCTCCAAAGGTTCCACCAATACTTTTTCCCAACACGATTATCAAGACACTCAAGACGAAGTAGACTTTGACGATTTTGAAAGCCTACCCGATCTATCCATCTACATGGTGGACCCCCAACAAGTTCGTAAATTGGTTCGTGCCTTTCGCAAGATGTGCACTCATCTATTGGAACAGTGCCACTCAGGCCAATCAATTTTGTACAACGTGGAAGAAGTGGAAGATACCAAAAAGGCATTTGCACTGTTTGAGATGCGAAGTCGTATTATGGAAGCTGATATTGACCGGGGCTTGGAGCGGAGGGGAGGGACGGATGTGGTGGACGATATTGTGCTGACTCCTTATTTCCAAGCATCATCACGAGTTCGTGATGCAGTTATTGTTAGCAAGGCGTGGAGGGATGGAGCTACTCCAAAAGATGTTATTACTGCACACTTGCTCACTAGGCGATCGGCACGGGCATATTTTGTTCGTAGGCCTATTGTGCGGGTAAGGAGGCCAGGGAGGCCATTTTATAACCATGGGCCGCAGTATTGGTTGGAGGAGGTGAAGTGGATGGATGATATGGATTTTATGAGGATGAGGTGTCAGTCGTTAGGGGGTGGGACTATGAAGGGCTTTGAAATGTTTACAATTGGAGACTGTCAGAGCATTCTCTTGAAAATGACGAGTGAAAACTGTACAGTGAGTTTGACGTATTCTGCAAATTAATTCTCCGAATTTTATGTTATCTCATTTGAAATTTTAAATTGTGTTCTTGATGCTACTATCATGTTAATGTGTTCCAGCAATTGCGGAGAGATCTACGGTTGGCCATGGTGCGACAAATAGAAGCCGAAGAATGCATGCAAAAAGAAATCGACTTGGATGGTGATGAAAACATTGTAGCAGACGCTGAAGAAATCTACAGAGACGCAACAATCGAGGTCAAATCGTTGTCGATGAAGCTCGTCCTTGCAGATAAAGCTTTTTCAATGGTGAGGAAGCGGATGGAGCAATTAGTTGAAACGATTGAAACTCTCTTGGTGCAGATAGAGAATGATTCGGAGGTGCACAGTAGCGGCAGATCAACTTCGCCGAATTCAGAAGTTGAAGAGACAGATGAAGCGAGCGAGGATGACGAGGAATCCTACGAGAGCGACGACGAGGAGGAACGAGAGAGAATCATAGAGCGAGCCAAGCGAGCAGAAATGGCAGCGGAGCTTGCTGTGCGAGAGTCTCTTTTGGCAAAGCAAGAAGCTGAAAAAATAAAGGCAGAAAAACAGCGGGAGATTGATATGCTGAGGGACCAACTTGCAGAAATGGAAACGAAGTCTCAGCATTTAGTAAGTGAGAACCGGCGTCTCGTTGGACTTGATCGTTATTCCACACCTTCATACTTGGATCGGCTTGAAGCCAAATCATTTTTGGAAAGCACCTTTGACAAGGACTTGGAAGATGCAAGAGCTGCCGCTCGGAGTCGTGTTAAGCTAAAATTCAAGGAACGCCACGCCTTGAACACGTCTCGAGATGAAACGCATGATATGTCTCGAGATGATGTCCATGAATACAGGCAAAGGACTAGAGCGAAAGAATCAGGAAACAATCAAGTTAACGGAGAAGAGTTTTATCAGCATCTTGATTTCTATGCTAGGTCGTTGAAATCAATTCAAAACTGATAGCTATCAATAAGTTAAGATGACAGGCTCAGTTTCTTCAATATCATCCTTCGTACCTTTCCACGCTATGTTTTAAAATCCATTCAAAACTGATCTTTATTGGCAAATTAAGATGGAAGACTAAATTTCTTCTATCATCCTACATACCATTCATGCGCCATTACCTCCTTCAGTGAAAGCCGTTTGCTAGGATCAACAATCAGTAGACCCGATATCAAGTCTCTCAATGACGCCGATATATTCTTCGGCAGAGGTCGATAGTCCGCCACCTTTATTTTACTAAACAATTTCGCCATGGTTGGCTCATCAAATGCAAGCCGTCCCGTCGCCAAAACATACAGAATGACACCCATTGACCACACATCAGCCTTACGTCCATCGTATCCCTCACCATCAAGAATCTCTGGCGAAACATAATTTGGACTTCCACACGTTGTATGCAATAACTTTGAGTTAGTCAGCGTAGCCTCAGAGTTGGCATTGTTGTGCAATGCGGATAAACCAAAGTCACTGATTTTCAATTGATTATTTTTATCGAGCAAGAGATTTTCGGGCTGCAAGTAATAGGGATCGAACGTGTTATTCATTATTTGCACAATAGCGTCAATACTTAAAATTTTTGGGTTGCGCACCTTCAAATCACGATGGCAGATGCCTTGATCATGACAGCACTGGACACCTTCCACTAATTGATGAAAGAAAAAACGGGCTTTCTCTTCGCTAAACCCTCCTTTTTCTTTTACCAATAGTTCGAATAGTTCGCCCTGATGGAAATTCAAGTAGGCAATAGAATGTGCACAAAAATCTCTGGAAAGCAGTGGAAGAATTTAGCACTATTATTTGTCCATCACAATCTCACCCCAGTGACAAGTTCTAAAACAAGATAGATCTTGCTTTTACTCGCAAGTACTTCCTTGAACTTAACTATTCGTGGGTGGTCAATCATTTTCATTATTGCAATCTCCCTCTTTAATTGCTTCCCTGGACAACGAAAATAAGTTATTTCAGACGAAACATGATTGGTGATGTGAAAGATAGGGCTCTTACGTACCCATTTTTTGCTCTTCAACCTGGGCCTTATCGAGGACCTTCACAGCAAACTCCTCACATGTCTTGATATTAATTGCTTTGCGTACCTTTCCGAATGTCCCCTCTCCCTGTTGATTTGAAGAGAAGGATACAAATTGATTGATTGGAATTGGATTCGATGCCCAACAATTAACCTGCCGAATCCAATTTCAAATGGAAAGACAGAATGATCGTACCAATGTTTCTCCCTGTTGATTTGAAGAGAAGGATACAAATTGATTGATTAGAATTGGATTCGATGCCGAACAATTAACCTGCCGAGTCCAATTTCAATTGGAAAGACAGAATGATCGTACCAGCTCATAATTTCCCACCCTTTTCTTAAGGAGCGTTGCTGGCTTCATGTTGATTCATTTCAACTCATTTGGTTCTTTTTTTATTCGAATTTTAATTTGAAACCGTATTTTTACTTTTTTGCGAGACGGCATGAACATAAAAAATTCATGGGCAACGAAAAACCTCTGGCACTCTCGAGAAAGTGAAGTTCGATCAACCATTGACATTGCTAAAAGAATCATCCACCTCCACGACAGCCAAGACATGATTCAAAAAATGGAGTTTATCTTATCTCAACTCTTGGAGTTCGAGACGAAGTTACGAAAGCGGGAGCAGGTGGCAACAAGTAGAATAAGTACTGAACGCGGAAAGATTGAAAAGTTGAAACTGCGTCGTGACTTCTATAGCAAGCTCCAAAACAACATGGGCCCTAAGCAAGAAGAAGCACTTGCTAATCTTGATAGGGCAGAGAAGGCCATGGCTATAGTCCAGAAAAAAATAAAGGTGTGGGCTTTTGGATGACTTCATTTGTATAGTTTGTTTCAGTTGAACCATTGAAGTCTGTCGCTTCCAACTTCTTATTCTCCATAGGACCTAGAAACAGAGAAATCAGATTTGTCTGTTCAACTCTCTGATGTCGAAGAAAAGAATCGGTCTGAAGTCGTTCCTGAAATCAAAAGGCTCAATAAAATCCTTGAAACATCAAAGGCGGACAGAGAAATCGCAAATCGTGCACTCTTGGAAGATGAGGATAGGATTGTAGAGCTTACAAGTGTGCACTGTAATTTAAAAAAGGAATGTACCGATGTGCAACAAGCGATAGAAGAAAGAGAAAAGGCTCTCTCTGAACTAGCAGCTCAACCAGAATTGTATGCTGTCGAGGTAGACAAAGTAGAAAAAATAGCAACAGCTATCCAGCAAGAAATTGATGAAGTCATCGGCGAGAAGAAAAAGGTTGAATTTGCAATAAAACTGCAGCACCAGCACAACTCAGAATTACATTTGCAAAAGCAATCGGAAGAAAAGAGATTGAATCAAGAGCGAAAGGACCTCGAGAAAAAATATTTGGAAGTTGACAGGCTTGAGAAGGAGTTGAACAAAGAAAAAGTTCGTCAGCATTCGCTTGCATCTCAAAAAGTGGAATTGGAATTGAAGCTCAAGAAAGCCGATGAAAGTATCCGGCACAACACTAACTTTCTTGCAATCGACAACCGTCAGGTCAACGTTGAAAAGAGTGTTCTAGCTAAGAAGCAACAGGCTACATCAAAAATCAAGTCTTCAATTCCACAATTGAAATCTCAGTTGCAAGAACTCCAACAAACATTATCTATCTTGAAAACGGAACGCCATTCAAAAGAACAAACTCTATCTGAGCTAAGAGAGAAGGTCGATGCCGCCATGATTGGTTTTCTGGAAGAGGCCAATATAGAGGAGAATTTGGAAAACAAAATGGACCTTTCTTCAAGGCTCGTCGCCGAGAAAGAATTTGAAATCGAGAGGGTTCGAGGAGAGCAGAGTCGTGCTTCGACAATTGTGTCGCTAATGAAGGAGAAGCGCGAGGTTACCCGTAGGAAAATAGAAAATGCCGAACAGATGAAGTCTGATGTCGAAATGGCTATCAATCTACAAGAAGTACGCAAACTCGATCTAACCAAAAAACTCAGCGATACAGCCAAAAAGTGGAAAGATTTATCAATATTGCACGAAATGATAAAGAGCGAAAAGATGGAATGCAACCGATTAATCAACACTTTCAACCAGGCACTGATGGAACTTAAGCAAAAGACAGAAAGTCTCCGAAGAGAACTTCGAATGCGAGCAACAGAAAGAGCAGACAAAAGCAAGATCCTCGAAAAGGAAATGGAAGAGAGAGCAAAGAGCCAAGACTTAAGAGCAATCAACCGAATCGATAAAACGAAAAAATGGTTGATGTGTAGGACGAAAACTGAAGATGTCGAGAGACAAGAAGCCAGAATTGAAAAACTAAAAGCAACTAATAACTCTTCGCGCAAAGATGTAGAGAAAATTAAGGGACAAATTGATCTCATGGTCGCGGCAAAAAAATCAATGTCAGAGCAGCTGAAATTGCGAAAAGAGCATCTCCTGTTGCTTTATGAAAATGTAAATGCTTACACCCAAACTCAAAAAAGGGGTGAATTGGCGGTTCAACAAAAAAGCGACGAATTACGAGTGATAGAACTGAAGGTATCTAAGTTACCCTCTTTGGTATTTTTTCATCTCCAACTACCATCTATCTCACTCGCTGATTTCATTTCAAACCTTTCATGACAGAACAAAGAACTACAACGTAGCATTGACTTGACTAAAAAGGAACTCGATGACATCGTTAATGATGACACTATAGAAAAGCTCAAAGAATGCCTCGAATTTCAGATATTGGAGACTGAACGGATCAGTAGTCAATTAGAGAACCCAATGGAAGATAGAATTAGAACACTTGAAGGTCACGATCCAAGCGAGGAAGAGCTCGCAGCGAGCATAAAAGTATTAGAAAATCTTGAACACAACAATAAGGAGCTGCTGACGATGAAAGAAATAGCAATTAAAGAAGCGTTGCAGCGGACTAATGACCTAGAAGATGCGAAAAGGGCTTGGAAGGTGGCAACTCAGGTATTACTCAAAGACGTGAATGATTTTCAATGCCGGCTGCATGATTTGAAACGTGTTGGAATGGCTCAGAAAAGCGAGCTCCAAATGTACACAGACCTTATTTCAACAATGAAATCTTCTGTAAATGATTTGCAGCGTGATATTTCACTCCGTGAGCAGCTACAAGAAACTAATGCTTCTAAAAAATGTGATTTGCAGCATGATGTTTCGCTTCCCAAATCCTTTCCCACTTCGCTGGAGGGACGGCGGCCGACAGCATACTTGCCATCTGACGACGATGAAAAAACGATAAAAGTCCCTAGGCCGGTAAGAATTTTATATATTTCTTCTCCTTTGTTATGTTATAAAAAGGCTTTCTCAACTCCGTCTTGAACACAACGTCCAACAATTCCTATTTAGTATGGTGCTCTGGCTCCGTTTCAGCCAACCGAGCCCGGGTCAACAATGCGACACATAAGAAAACCCAAGAAAATGACCCTTATCAATCCAGGTTCTTAGAAAAATGTAACCATGATAATTAGTCATCAAAAAGCTGCATGGCGAGACGACGAGACTCATCTTGTTCTATCGGAAGCTCTTCTTGTTATGAGACCCTATCTTTTGTTGTGCACAACTTATCAGTGGAATATTACGATTCTATTATTGGCAATCTCACCAATAAATTTCTGCTTTCTACAGCTGACCTTGCCCTTGATCAATCGTATTCTGGCGTGTAGAATTATTCGATTTCTTTGTATGTGTAAAATGGAGCATACTACTCTATATATTCAAAAAATGCTTTCTATGCAAAAAGAGTATTGCGATATTATGATTGAAAAAGAGGCATGTCTCACTCTTCAGAATTTCACCCCACTTTTTGAAATTACTGCTATTGTGTGCGAAAGGATTGATTAGAAACTACAATATGCTCTAGAATAGCAAATGTGAACTGCCTCATTAGGCAACACTAGGGCTATTTTGTGACACAGAACCAAAGATTCTGCTCCACTTGTTGTTGATGTTGATATCTTTTTGTGCTCAAGTGGCTCTAGAGACATTTCAAATTTTATCATCTTGCCATACATAATGAAAAATCCTTTGGTATAAGTATGATGGTGATCTAGATGGTAATTTGAACAAAGGAGTATTGGCGGCAAGGCCTGCTATGCTATGGAATCCATTGAGTGCATGAGGATACAAACAGAAAATTAACAGTGCACCTTATTCACTTTTCTTTTGTCCTGTTGTAGTTGCATCCCTGTTTGTTGACCGAGTGCAATATTCCAACCACACCTTTCCAATTCATTAGCTGCAGAATTTGAAAGAACAGTGTGCTGATTCAACAAAGCAGTTATTCTCAGGAAGTCTTAACTGTCCTTATCATGATCAACACCTTGATGGACAAACGAGCAGCTTGGCTCTATCTAGTCAATGTCAGCTACAAAGCATTCTCATAGTAATCACAAGCACAATATTGATCAACATCAAGTTGACTGACAGAAGGGCAAAGTTTATCTATGTCTTTATGGACTTAGAAAATTATAATAGAAAAATCTACACAGGGCATAAATTGTCTTTCTTTTGTGCACAAAGTAGACAGCAAAAGCACTCAAGGCTGTAAATAGAGATGCAACTTCTATACAATGATTAGGAATTTGACCACAGCTGTATCAACTAGTAACCTAACTATTATTTGCACTAGACTTTTATTATACCACATAAGTCACACTCATTAGTAATCTGCAGTTGATCACCATGACCTTGACAAGACCTAAGTGAACTTGAGAGGAAATTTGGGGATGCTTGGGAGGCTTTTGTAACTGCCACTGAGGCATTCTGTGGCTGAGGACTACTCCTTGTCCTATCCCTCCCAACTCAGCCTTCTGCCAATACCAACTAGCCAATATAGACAGACAAACATGAATCACTGCAAGCTTCCAGAATTTATCACCACCAATGTCTCACCAGATATCCTGCCTGGTGGGACATCTCTGTTCATTTTTGCTTCTACTAGCAATTGTCTCATGAATTAGAAAAATCCCACTTGGTTGGAAAATCTACCAAAAAGTTGGTTATTGGTGTTGTGTTATCTACTGTTGTGTTTTTGCAAGGGTATTTTCCCATGTAATCAAAATTTATTTGGTAATTTGACAAGATACACCACACAATCATTTTAATTATGAAATTCAGCTCAACACAGACATGTCTTAGAAATTCTATTTCAAATACAATCAACTTCTCAAGTTGTTTAAGAAAGTAAACAGAGACGTGATCTTGTATGAATCCAACAAAGTGATACCATAGGAAATGGTAGTCTTTGACAAGGCAAAACTTGGCTGTTGTTGGTCTTAACAAAAAGAGCCCTCCATAATTCATGCTCATCATCCATAGAACTGTGATTATTATCAGGATCCATCTTCTGGGCTGTTGTTGTCCATGGCTTGCATTTTTCTTTACACAGTTATCCACCAATGAAATATATAGAGACTAATGAAAGTACCATGGAATGAAGGCAACTATAACATACAACATGATTTTTATTTGTTAGTGTCACAATATTTTTGTTTGTCAGAATTATGAAGGCACCTATGTTGAGTCCTTCCACTCAACTAACTGCTGACACTATTATTTGAAAGTGGCAAAACTCAACAAAACTAGAATATGTTGGTTGAGAGGTAAGTTGCAGGGCTAAAATACCTAGAAAACAAGATGCAAAAGGCACATGTTTTACTCCCCTGTCTAGTCTGTGCAGTCTTTCCTGAGTAATCACTCCTGCATGTACAAATTTCCATTAAGTGATTGGGAAATTGGATTCTTGTCTGTTGTTCCAGGAGACATGTGTCATCACATGTCATGCCTTCCATGCATTCAACCTGTATACAGTGGATCAAGTTAGAAGGTCCACCCTTCAACTTGTCCACGAGGAATGAATAATCAAGTATCATTATTTCTGTGTGCAAAATCCAAGTATGGTGGCTCAAGTTAGAATGTCTGCCCTTTGGATCATTTGTGAGAACATTGGCATATGCCTTGTGTTCTTCTAGCCTTGTTAAGTCCAGCCACTCAACCAACAGATTGAGTTGCTGGCTGAGTGACAGAGCTCATCAATAGTTGCGTTTTACAGCAAAAAAGGCAGTAAATATATACTCATTATGGTTTTGCTTCATGCTGTAATTGAATTCAATTGATAACACTGCATCCATTTTGTTTTGAATTGATGGTGTTGCTTTTAAATTATTCAGCTGTAATGATGGAGGGAGATAGTTAGGGTAAGCAAGTTGGTTGTTATCTATTATTATTGTGGTCAACTGATACCAATAATCAATTATCAACATTATGTTTGTTTCACTTTGATTGTAGGGAGTTGCATATAAATGGTACAATTTTAACAATTGAAAGAGACACTGTAATAAAACTAGTTTTTATATACATAATTGTCAATAATCGATGTAGTAATCAATTGCTGTCACTTTTCCACTTTGATTTGAGTCTACAGCATTATTTTTGAAATGGTGCAACCATATTATCAATAGGAGAAAAAAATTAAGGTAAGGAAACTTATTATTATATTGCTGTCAATGATAGTGATGATATACATTTTTTATTGTTGTCTGTGTTGTGTTTCATCTTCCAATTCACTCTCAAATCAATTATTTTCATTTGATGGATACCAAGGATGAAAATTGTGACTACAGTAAAGGCATCAATTTGTGGGACAAATAATAATAAAATTCTGATCCTGAATATTTTTTACACAAAATAAGAATAAAGAAAAAGTGGTTACCACTTTGGACATTGTAAAGATGGTTTTTTTGAACATCAACAAGTCACTTGAACATGCTTAAATTATGTAGAAGAAATGTTCTGTCTTACAAAATAATTACCATGCCATTGTGGATTGTGGAGAATTTTATTGTGAAGACAATTGAATGAGTATCCATTACCTACCAAACCAATAATTTTATTTATATCTTTTTGAACACAATATAATTTCAAAATTCAAAATTGGAATTCAATAATGACCATTTATATGTGTACAAGTCTCTGGTGAGTACTTGACATCCATATAATCCTTTGGATTGAATTTGAAAGCAAAAAGTACATATCCTATTTGACTTAGACTTTAAATCAAATTTGCAAACAACTGAAAATCCAAATTCTATCAAACTTAGAAACAAAATGAGCTCAGCATTACTAAATCTGGTGGAATAACAGAAAAATTGTAACAGTCACCTTACAACTGCTAAACACATATTATGTACCACCAAACACAATAGAAAGCAATGTATTAACAAATCTATGCTGTCATAACATTTTCTTTTGCTCCATGGGATGTACATGTGTTGAGGAACATGGAGCATATTGCATATTGGAACAATGACAAATGTTACATCAGGCTCACGGTTATTTAGTCAAAATAAAAATTATGATTATTGCATATTTGCTCCCACCAATATGAAGAGTTTTGGAATTTGAATATCCAAAAATTGAAGGAATGCAATTTACACAGATGAGAAATATTTTTGTTATGCCATGACATGACTGCTACCAAAGCTATAAATCAGCTGGGGACAGCAAAAGAATAAACAACTTGCTGACATTTTTTACAAGAAATTTAAACCCAAATTCCAGGTCAAGAACAGAAAGACTTCTAACTGAAGTAACTAAAACTTTGAAAAGACTCTTATATAAGTCGCAGTAAATTTTAAATTACTCAAAACAAAGGTAAAGGGATGCTGCTACTAATGCTGGGATCAATAATATCAATAACTAACCAAATGACACATTGAATAAGAAAGGGAACAAGCATTCACTCCATTCCATCCACAACAATTCAAGAACTTGAAGTAAAACAAAAGAAAGGCAAATCCCATAGCCACTAGAAAAGTCCAAGGACAAAGCATACAAATACTGAAAATCAGTACATATCTGTTCAATGCAATAAAGCCATC
>JALLOT010000351.1:15789-33959 GCA_036939595.1 Thalassiosira livingstoniorum | reverse complement strand
GGCGCTAGCCGCAGCGAAGCGGAGGCTAGTTATCATATGATCAAGTGCCCTTAGTACTTTTGAATTCCTACTAAGCTAGTATACTATACATCAATGTAGTAATTTTTCTGTGTATGCTACAACAGACAAATGTGATAATGTTATTTTTATTTATCTATTGTTTGATAGGAAGTTAGATTCACTATCTACCCAAAAAAGAGACAAATGTCAAATTAAACAATACATTTATTAGAGTATAATTTAATCAAGCTATTAATTTTTTGCTACTGATGGTTGTATTCAAGCTGTTTATCCATTTTTAAATTCTGATTGCAATTTTTAATAATGTTTTGACACATCATGTTACAACCTTGATTCATTACTGCTAAATTATCATTTGTGGAGAATCATCATCATTGTGGTAGTCATGATGCACAACAAAAAAACTACACCTGTACATAAATCACAGTTAAATGTTCCATACAACACAACTGAATATATTAGTATGAAGGTACAAATAATGATAAGTGACTGTGAGAGTGTACTTACAGCATGTGTGTTCACATGTGTATCTTAATCTTTACTTGTTTTTGTCATCATTGTTTGGTGTATAAGTAGATACTACAAACTTATTACAAAAAAAAAACACCTAGTATATACTGATGTAGTGCTTTGAGCACAATGTAATACCACATGCTCTTTAAAGAATGAAAGAATAAAAGAATTTTCAATAGTTGAATCCATTTGTAAAAAAAGATGTCAGTATTGTTTGCAATTTGCATCTACCTACTAGTTGATTGATTTTGCTTTTGGCTAAAAATTGTAAGTTGATTTTTTGACCACGATTTCCCTCAAACTGAATAAAAAAGAAAGTCCAAAATAAAGAACATTGCAAAAAAATGAATTTATCATTGTACTCCCAGATATCAACATACCAAAGTGAGAAGTATACAATTATGACACTGGGATCTGGTATCTGGTACAGAATACCATATCTACAAATAGAATGCCTGTCAAGAAGTCTCTTTTTCCTACTTCATTCATTTCATTACTACACAGCTCTGTCAATGATAATAATGTTTGTTCACATTGAGCAGAGTAATGAGTTTATTGATGATGAAATTGGCTTTTTGACTTGTCTAAAATACTGATTTTCTGTCGAAATATAGTGTTGCAAAGAAAGCGACAACACTCATTTCAAAAGAAAAAAGTGCCTACACATCAGCTAAGAGCTGGATATAACAATAAAACAGTTATAAATGATTAAAAGCAGTTTTGAGAAAGTAGCCCTATGTGAATTATGTCTTAATTTGACAGCAAATACAGCTAACTTAAAGAAGTAAATAAATGCATAGAACTGATTCTAGTCCCCTTGACCCTTGATGAACACAGGAAATTATTCATTCCAGTTCACCAACAAATTACAATCCCATAATTTTGAGCACGGAAAATAAAATAATTTCATTGTTACATTATATTCAACAAGGAAGAGCACATAGGGATGCTTTAAATGAATAGTTTGTTATCTTTTGTACCATCAAAAACCATAAACCCACATGAATACCTTTTTCACTCTCATTAGCTACCAAATAATTATGGGTGGGTGCCTGGTTAATGTACCCAATACTTGTTGCATAAGAAATATATTCCATTTGATATTATAGTTTTATTTGTGTGTGTCACACAATAATTTTAAATGAGTCTTAAACAGTAAATTGTTACTTATTCAATGCAAGAATAATGAGCATCATTTTTGTGGGTTTATTTAAACAATATATATTTTCAATAAAATTGAGTAGAGGTTAAAACTGCGTTTGCTAATAATATTCAATCCAATGTGAAACTTAGAACTAAACATATTATAATGATGTTGGTGTGAAAAAGTATATTTTTTTACTTCATATTGGTGAATCATTTAATCATCCTCACAAGAAAATTGGTAGATTTTCAATCTCCTGATGTAATGTTCCTGACAAAGCAATTGACCTGCATTAACTGTCTGCTATTTTCAATCTGATACATTTGATTGTCCAAATTGTCAGTGTTTACAAAGTCAAATAATTGAACATCAACATCAACAACCCATCAACCAGCACTGAATTTTTTTGTATTATCATAAACAGCTTTGCTGAGTTGTCTTGGTTTTAATAGTATCTTTGTAACAAGTATGACTGACCCTCGTAAGTCTTTCCCTGTGTGTTGTCAACTCTCAAAATTACTGTTTTGCCCTCACACAGAGAGTTACAGAAGTCTTGAAATGAAGTCCCTTCCCTGGTCTCTGGCGCGTGTCTCTCACTATTTTTGGTGGTATGACAGTATTCCTTGGAACATAATCAATAACATTTGTTGACTATTTTAAGTAGTAACAAAGTCATATAAGCTAAAAATGAATGTCATGGTGAGGTGTTACAAAATACAACAGAATTGTTGATGCAAATAATTGAAGGCATTGTAATTACCTCCTGATTCTTGTGCCAGCTAATTTGTGAAACAAAACTGACGCCAAGCAGAAGGGCCTCCAATATCCCCAAAAAAGCTCAATTCCAGACTTAGCCACTTAGGATAGTAGCTTTATATTATCTGAAATGGAGTTTGATGTCTGCCCAATTTGAAAGTATTTCACCTGCTGCAGAGAATCTGTGGAGATTGCAATGGTGAAGAGTGTATTTTTTATTATTATTAAGGTATAATACAATACTTTGTACCTACCAATTTGGCTGGTATAGTTTTGACATACTGTTTGATGTAGTATACTTCTACATGCAAGTAGAAACTATACCAGGCCAAGGTAGCTTTGCATTCCAGTGGAGTGCAATGAATTCAATAAGTTCTATTGGGATCAAGATTTTCTGTTGATTTCAAATCAGCAGTCAAAAGGCATTGCACTCTTTTAGATCAAAACGCCATTTTGACATCTGACAACTCTGTAAATGACAAAAATACAGTACTTTTGGGAAGATTGACCAACCAATCACCCTTGTTTATTTTGATTGAGTTGACCAACGTGAATTATACTTAGTCAGTGTGCATTTGGTCTCCAAATTCATAATAAACTAAATTTAATTTGTTTTTATTTATTTAATAGTAATGAAAACCTTATTAGTAGCACTGACCAGAAAACTTAACCATTTTATCCTTTAAGTAAACTTTTTCGATTAGCTATCATGGCTTTGAAACCATTTTCTAAATAGGGTGGAAGATTCATTCCATAGGACACTCCTGGATGTCCTGCAAGAATACTTTTTTGTGTGTCTGTGTACCAATAACTACACACCCAAAACTAAGATGTTATTAATAGATACATAAGCACTTAGCAACTATTTAAATGCAAAAATAATAATAATGAAATGTCCAATAACAACATGCCTTTACCATTATGCAATAAAATCACAACCACATGTTCAATTTAGTAAGTATCATAGCACTAAATATTGTAACTTTACTTTAGCAAATAAGTCTGAATTTGGTATTTCAGTCCATCTATAAACCACATTTGAATCAGAAAAAGTAAAAAAAAATGTGAATAACACAACCATTTCTTGGATTCTAAGGGCAAAAGTAAATTGGAAATACAAGACTTATTCCAATACTGAAGCTTTTGAATACACCATAAATAATCATAAATTAAAAGAAAAAGATTGGTAAGTATTTATGGAATCCACAACCAGTGAAAAAAGTGACCATTTCCCCTCTTTTGATAATCCTTTGTTTACTACTGACAACCCCCTTTAATTGTTTATCAAATAATCCATAAATTCATCTCAAATGGTATACCAGAGTATTCTGCTAAATTTTTTGTCTATTCTTTTGTAATGATATTGATATGTTTGATGCTAAGATACTAATGTAATTTAGCATCCATCTTGCCATGCATGCATTGGAAGTACTTTACTCGCCTAAGTTCCTCAGTGAGCAAGTATCACCATCACAATGAATGGCAAAACCAATACATGTCACACGGTAATATTATAACAACACAATAAGCTCATAAATAAAAAAAATAAGTCAACTCCAATAATTCTAGTCTCAGTAAAAGATAGGAAAAAGGAGCTGAAGTGCAAATACCACAGTCCTTAGATTTCTAGGGCATGAGATAAGTACATTCCCAATTATGTGTCGTGCATTTTCTTATGTGTCATAAGTTTTAAGCAAATATTATTGATTTTCAACACATTATAATGACAACATTTTTTTTGATAAAGACTGTCAGCTGATTTTGTACTGTATACCCTCATTTAGTGTTTTGAACAAAGATGGCAGTATGCTACCAAATCATTTGAGGATACAATTCAAACAAAAAATGATCCTTTTTCCTGATACTGATACCTGTGAGTGACCTCTATCAAATTTTTACACATATCACTTGATTCTCCCTTAAATAGTTTCCTTCAATGAGTTTTAAAAAATATGGTAAAGCAAATCAAAATGTATAAAATACTTTTACAAAAATTATCTTAGTCCCAGTGATCAAAGTGTTCACAACCTGGAACAGCTAGCTGCACAAGCGGCTGGTAATAATTATAATAGGACTAATTTGAGAGTACTACACATGCATCATATTGGATGAGCCCAATTTTAAACCTAGCTCTTGAACAAATTCGACTAGATCTTCGAATAATCTAACACCGAAAGAGAAAGAACTAATCCACTGATCTAACTACTGAAATATTACTTCAGACAATACATTATGCAATAGCCTGCTTGTGATGATTACAAAGAACATGAATTTAAGGGCATATTTTTTGAAGGCAAATCAAATTAGAGGATGGACAAGATAAGGTTGCTGGTTCAAGCTGAACCACACTATTCAACTGAAGATCAAAAGTGACAATTTTCGCCTGACCAAAAAGAGTTCATCACAAATCAATTTTGAACTCTTTTTGGTCAGGCGAANACGCTCTTCCGATCTACCATCAAATGAGTTCAGGGCAATGATGAAAAGGTGATACCAAAACCATTGAAATAAAATAACTGCAAAGTGTCACTTATTTTTGCCACAGAAATGAAGTGCTGGTGGTGTTGAATGGCACAAGCAGGTTATGGGAGATTATGCCCCTTGTTGAAATAATCATGTTGCAATGGGCCAATGCATTTTTGTGCAATAGTGCCAACTGAGAAGAATGAAGGTACTATTTTGTGCTATTGACAAATAATTGTGCCAGGTGGACACAGATGCTTCACAACACCTGTTCCTAGATAGTGCCAAGTTTGTTGTGTGAATAGAGGTGTCCATGCTGCCTGCTCCCAAAAAGCAAGAAGCCAGCACCATCCCAAAAACAAAAAAGCCAAAACCAGGATGGAGCCTGTTCAGAAGGATTACCATACACTGAATAGCACTGAATGTTGTTTTAGCCACGACCCAGCACCCAGCAACGCAGCAACCAAACGAAACAAGAGTCATGGGTCATGGCCCAGACCCAGACCCCAGATCCGTCCGCCCACCGCCCTCATGGATGGTTGTAGCAACTTGACGTGATAACCAGACAGATATCAAAAGAACTGGCGTGGCCCTGGTACAATATTGTGGATACCACTTCCAGACTGATGATACAATACGTGTTCTGGTTGGCGGTGTCATTCCTTCCCTCAATCTCATTGTGGCTAGCCTGCCTGTTCATCGGATGGTCTCATTTTTCGCATGAGTGGAGGAGGAGAAGGCCAAGTAAACATATTTACGCTTGTGTCGTGGGGCACCGGCCTCAAGCAAGGATTGTTGCGTGTGTTGTGTGGCAATGGGCTGGCCAAGATATTTAGGGATCAGATGCTTGTCGCGGTTTCTGGAGCATCGTCGATCGTCGAAGCCACGCTTGTTTCCGTCTCCATTTCGTGACTAGTCTTCGCGCCCCATCAGCAAGATGATTCCCATCTTTTGAAAGCTTCAGTTGTCTGTTGTCTGGCATCAGTGTCCAAGGTGCATCAACCGAAGGCGTGGCTAAAGACTATTGCAACGGTTGACAGGAAAATATGCAATGTCAAATCCAGACAGGCGCGTGGAGTTCTCCAACATTTCCCTCCCATTTGTAGGGTCTATATGCGCGGCGAGCCAGACAGTCGTCCTGACATCACCCGATAACTTTCGTGCTGAATTAACGGTGCGACGGAGCTCCCGCTCTACAAAACATCCCAACCGAAGTATTCGGCAAACTTCAAATTCCTCTCTTTCGTTTTGTCCACTTACAGTCGAACTTTCTGTGATGCCCTCTCAAGGTTTTGAACCTGGAAATGTGCTGGAAACTCTTCCTTGCTGCTCAGCTGCCACACACAAAATCCGCCATGCAATCTCTCCCGAATACCGAGTTTCATTGTCAGCAAGATTATTTCCAGCATTTGGCTGTTGTGTCCTCATCAAAGCCGAAATAGCGTCATTCAATCGAGGGGGCTGATGAGAACTGGTGGGGCGTGAAACGTTGCTTTGCAAAAGAGATGCTAGTTGATGTAACAAGTTTGGTACGCAAGCTGAATATAAATTTGGTTGCTGCAGGCTCGTGACAGCACTGGGGAGAAAGGTCGTGGAATACATGTTGCTGCATGGCTGTTGGCCAACAGTAGGAGGTGTGAATTGCAAGACGGGCTGGTTGCAAGCAGCAAAACCCTGTTGGGCTCCATAGTTTAGAGGAGGCAGTTGTGATACGTGGCTTGGAGTGATGACTGGGGCGTACGCATTGGGGATTTGGAGTTGTTGTAATGTCACTGCTTGGTTTCGGTTGGGGGTGAAGACAAAAGGGAGTGGCAAAGACTGAATCCGGCAACCCATTGTTACTGGCTGGGTCAGCAAATTTTGGTTCTGAATGTGGACACTCATTGCTGGTGGTTGGATGATACTTTGGAGTGCAATCGGTGCCATTTCGTTCTTGTTGCATTTTGATTTAGATTTTCCCCCCTTTCTGTTGTTGCCATGACATTCAAGAGGAACAGGTGTCGAATCGCTAGGATCGTCTGTTAATGATGATGTTTCGGAGTTCCCTCTTTCTGAACTCATTTCGAATACTGATCGATTCATAGACACATCCAGCAACAATGTTTTGGCGTTATTATCATTCGAGGGGGGGTTTCTATTTTTGGCATCTTCGTCATCTTTCGTTTGTGATGCTTCTGGAAGTGGAGGCATTTCATAAAAGTTCGGGCATTGANTGGTAAATGGTGGAGGTATATGCACCATTTACCATCTATCATATTCTGCAAATACATTAAATCATACAAATCCATTAATGTGCTTCAGATCCAGGTTTGTGGATGATGTAAATTCTGATATTCTGAGCAAAAACAAGTTTAAAACATTGCTGTTTGATAAAAATTAAGTTATCTCATAAAAATAATGCACTTATTTTTATTTTTGGTGTTGCGTTCCTTTACCTCCATTTACCATCATTTACCCTGTTTACCATTTACCCATGGAATTTTAGAACAAGGATAACCACTTTTTTACCAGAAAAAAATGATTTGCCCTGAAATTGCCACATATTTGACCAGAGTAAAGACAAATGACCCTGGTTATGGTAGATGATAATTGGGTAATTGCAGCTCTAGAGAAAGATATCACAGTATTATGGCAACATTGATGTCTCCCAGTAGAAGTAAAGATCACTATCAAAAATAATGTTTATGCTGATAACTCTTGACATGGTCAACTTTTTCTTGAACATTTAAGGAAATTTTATATTCATTCACCAAAACAAATTGGGAAGCTTCATGCCAAAATATTGGACTTTAAATTTTGGCATTTATAAAATGTCACCCCCTAGCATTATGGCATCATTGATGACATCTTTATGGTATTTCATATTATTAATATGTTTCAAGTTCTCAATAACTGACAAGAGATCTTTAGGCAAAAATCAGAAACCACAACAATTTCAATCAGTTTGTGGTTGAAGAAAATGCTTCTTTAACATTATTTTTAATTGAGGTTCTTACTAGAACTTAAAAAAAATAGTGTAGACAATTTTGGCTGATTTAATTTTATTCTTGCAATTATAAGTTGGAACCATCATCAAGTTGGTATTGGAATAGTTGGATTATGACAATGATAAGACTTGCAAATCCAGACATGTTGATTGATTGTGTGAAGAAAGACAAAACTCATATTTTTGAGGATCAATTTTTTTTGAAAATTTTTTGGCACTTCCCTAAATGCATGGTGTTTGTTAGCATATAACATGTTTCATAGTGCACAAACTCTAGAATCCCATAGAATAGTATTGTAGAGTTTAACTTTCTGAGTAGTTTCCGTGTACACAGGAGAGATGAATAAGTATAAGTACAGTACCTATCTCCTTGTCTAAGTATTGTATCTAGTCCTGTAATAACAATACCATATGAAAAAATGGTAAGAGATTTACATTAAAAATTTTCTTCAAAACATTCTACATTGGTCAAAATTAAAATAGGATCACCAATATGAATAAAATAAACTAAAGTTCTAAAATTCCCTTTAAAAATTAAAAATATAAAAAAAACAGGTAATTAACTGCTGCAACATAGATTTAGCAACAAATAAAAATGTTCATTTAAGAAGAATGCCAAAGAAACATCACAATCTTTCCAATTATCAAACCACTCTTTTGTGTACAATTAAAACCATCAATACTTTATGAAGATTTTGGCTCACTTGAACTGAATTTTCAAAACCCTTCAGGCAGTATCAAATGTGCTGTGTGGGTTATTTAACATTCATACATAATTTATAAAAGAGTTCCCAATGAGATTGTGTTCTTAAAATGGCAACAAATAATATTATGTTGACAATACTACTTAACACACCATAGAATTATAAAGGTAATTTTTGCCACGTTATGGTTTGCTTTGTTGTTGAAACAAGTTAAAGCATGTTATTTAGTATACATGCAATTTTACATTTTTATTGTTCTACCACTAGTGACAAACTTGATTTTATATGATGAAGAATAGAATTTTACATGGAATAAAAGCAGAAACATACAAACAAAAATATTTATGAAAGACAAATTCTGAGCGGAACACATTTGGTTGCCGTACTATTCTGGCTGAAAAAATAATTGTTAAATTCTGACAGATGCTGTCATCAGCAATAATTGAATTAGAAGATGATTCCTCTGTAAAGAACAGTATGTTTCTACATGAAATTGTAATTGTTAGTAAGTGTTAAGTAATTTTTTGATTCCTGTGTCAAAAATGATACAATACTCTCTATGCTAAAAAAATTGGGGCAAAAATGGGTTTTCAAAAATCAAAATTGTAAATATTTTTAACAGAAAGGTAATTTGTGGTATTGAAATTGGATCTTTTTGGATTTTTCAGGATGTTCTGAAAAATCTTTAGGAACTTTGAAAATGCAAATGGAGTAGGGGTAGAAAACTCCAAAATTTTAAAAAATTGCAAAAACAATTAAAAAAGAAGCAAAAAGGTTTACAGGGAGAGAATACAAACCCAGAACGTTAGCAATCAGGATATCATGTAAATGTAAAGAATTTTCAACAGTAAACTTAGAAGGATCTATTTTGCCTGTTGCTCAAAGATCAGCACTACTATTCTATGCATTATCTTGTCTAGAAAACCATGAACATCATGCAGTAGATTCTGACACCTTTCTTTGAAATCTTGTTTTAAGTGCCAAACAAAAACATAAGCTTGAAAATGTTTAAACAACATCGATCAACCAAGGTATATCCTTCAAACTGGTTTTGGATGAAGAGTAAGAGAAAACACACTATGTATCCCCATAATTTTGTTTAGGCAATTTGATGAAAATGATTTGACTGTAATTTGAATAAAAATAGCATTTTTATCAAAGTTCGTATCAATACTGTATGAATATCACATTATAAAAAATTCACAATGAAATTATTTTCTCTTGTGCTCAAGTGTGATGATTCTTTTTCAATACTATAAGGTGAATAATTTTCATTTTTCAATAATTTTTTTTTCATTAAAAGAAATATTTCAACATCAATTTTTGAGTTCACAAGCATATTTCCATGTACCATTCTTCCTAGAATACTTTATAGCTGATATTAATTTGACTTTGCCTCACACTCACATAGAGCTATTTTGCCAATCAATCTTGGCAATTAATCAGGAAATGCAACAACAAAAACTAAAAAAAAGAAGACTGTTGTAACATCAAATGCAAAAAGCTCAGAACTAATGAAGAATGAGAATGAGAAGGCATACAGACAGACTCACCATCATCTTGACTGTAGTTTACGGAAAAGAGGTTCTGTGACTGTGGTGATTGTTCATATCATCCTCGTGGAGGTGGATGAAATCAGGCTGAAGAGTTATTGATAGTGTAATTAGTCACTTGACACTTGATTTAACTATGAAAATCTGCATATTCTGTCATAGCATTATAAAAACTTATATTAATTCCCTTAAAACTCAACAAATATGACTTTCAACATTCATGGGTGTGGCATTCCAAAAGCTAAGAGCAAAGCCTAACAAAAATTCACCCTCCAAAAGGATTAAAAGTATGTACAATAAAAAGGACTCCAATATTATTTTCTCTTGTTACAACAGCAAATCTACTTCAATCAACAAACTGAATAGAAATTAAACACACAGTTTTTGTTCCCTTTAAACTCAAATGATTACTTCTTAGAAGATTTCATGAATAGTTTCAAACCAACGATTTAAAACAGTAGAGAGAGACATATTGCTCAACTCATTTTTGTAAAAGGTTGTCAGTTCTATTTGCATTATATATAACATGTTACCACACTGGCAACATTTTACAAATTTTGGTTTAAAATTTAATGTTAATAGTGACATATGCCCAATCTGATGCAACAGATCAACTCAGCATGTGATTTTGGTGCTAGGAAGCCCCATTAAGGGTACTGGGGGATATCTGTTATGTGCTATGTGCAAGCTAGGATTACACAAAATGGCCTACATCAGCATAGATCATGATCACCATGGCAGAATATTGCAAGGATTTTCCTTAAAATAAAGAAAACCATGCTATGACTATGACAATACATCTAGTTTGTTTGCCAAAGGCCTGGTTTTAAAGTCTGCTTGTGATGCACATGGGACACATGGAGTAAAAAAGAAACATACTAGTAGTAATTATTATTGACAACGAACTGTATATATCTAGGGGCACATTACTCGAAGGTACAATGCAGTAGAATCCCATCAAGATAAGGCAAGACCAGCAAAAAGAGGTCCATTAATTGATTGTTTGGAGTATTCAAACTCATTCAAGACAATGGTAAAATGGAGAAAGCAAAATCACTAAGCAAATACCAATGGAGTGTTGATTCTTGTCACCCTAGGAGTGAAGGGTTGAGGAAATTGGACGTCACATGTAACACAGACGAGCATATAAGTGAACAGCACTGCAGGAGAGTACGCCCACTGTTGAATAATGTTTCAATGAGCTGTTTTGTTTTGTGTGAATCTATACTGACTGAGCAACATGAATGCACTATCATGGTCAACCAGCAAATTGTGCTGGTTAGTCTAAGAGATTTGACATCAGCAGATGTAGTATGTTTAGTAGTAGTGATGCAAAGCATGTTGTGTGGTAAGTATGGTAGCTTGGGTTGCTCTTTGCTGTTTAAAAAGCAAGAAGCCAGCACCATCCCAAAAACCAATAAAAAGCCAAAACCAAGATGGACCCTTCAGAAGGATCAGCTGTCAAATCCACCAAACACCAAACCCATGGCCCAGATCCCAGATCTGTGCGACCTACGTCCACAACGCCAGCATCGTCTTTGATCCCATATCGAAAGCAAAGAACTGGCGTGGCCCGTGGCCCTCGATTCCTAATTTTGGTTGGCAATGCCTGCTGAGCGCCTGGGCAGTGCGTGGTGCGTGCTCATTTTTCGCATGAATGGAGGACGGAGAAGGAGCAAGTCAAGTAAAAATTGTAAGCACAATGCTATTAATTGCTTGAGCCATGAGCACAGCCTCGAGTTGGGCCATTGTAGCAAACACAATGGCCTTTTCCAGTTGCATTGTTGCGTGTGTGGTGCAGTTCCAATGGGCTTGCCCGGTGTATTAAACAGGTAGGGCTCAGATGTTCGCTTTTCGTGAGTTGTAAGTGGCAACGGGCAACGGGTGAAAGGTGTTTGGCCTCTTCGACACCGCGCCTTGCTTTCCGTCTCCATTTGGTGATAAGTCTCCGCATCCCATTGGCAAAATGATTCCCATCTATCGAAACCTCGTTTCTGGGGTCAGTCCCCATCGAGTATGACGTGGTGACAACGACGTGATTTGCTCATCGAGGTTGAATGCGTGTCTTAATTCTCCTTGGGGCGTCGTTTTACTATTGTAAATTGCAGTGGCTGCCGAGAAAGTACGAAACGTTGAATCCAGACAGACATATGGAGTTCTCAAATGTTTCCCTCCCAGTTTGTAGGTTTATTGCATCCATAGTCGCCACACATCAAAAATTCTTGGCCAGACACCACGCAATTACGTTCGAGCCAGACAACGCGCACGGCCATCCTATACAAGAAATGTCTCCTCTGAATTGCGATTCCATTCTCCAAAAGTTCTAGACGCGCTGCAATGCCCCGCTTTTAAGGTTTTGGACTTTTAACAGAATCAGATACTTCTCCTTGCTGCTTAGCAGCCATGCCCAAAATCTGCAATGCAATCTCTGTCGAATGTCGAGTTTGATTGTCAACAAGATTATGTCCAGCATTTGGCTGTTGAGTTCTCATCAAAGATGTAACAATGTCATCCAATTCAGATGGTCGATGTGAGCTGGTGGGAGGTGACACGTTGCTTTGTATAAGAGATGCAAGTTGATGTAACAAGTTGGACACGCCGGCAGAATATAAATTTGGTTGCTGTGTGGTTGTGACAGGATTGGGGGGAAAGGCCGTGGAATAGATATTGTTGCATAGCTGTTGGCCAACAGTAGGAGGTGTGAATTGCAAGATGGACTGGTTGCAAGTAGCGAAACTCTGTTGGGCTCCTCCGTGTAAACGAGGCAGTTGTAATATGAGGCTTGGAGTAATGCCTGAAGCATACACACTGGGAAATTGGAGATGTTGAAACGTTACAGTTTGGTTTCGGTTGGGGGAGAAAACTAAAGGTAGTGGCAAAGATTGAGTGCCACAACTCATTGTTACTGGCCGGGTCTGCAAATTTTGGTTCTGAATGGGGACACTCAATGTCGGTGGTTGGATGATACTTTGGAGTGCAATTGGTGCCATTTCATTTCTGTTGCAGTTTGAATCGGATGTTTTCGCCATGCTGTTGTTGCCGTGACATTCAAGTGGAACAGGTGTCGAATCGCTAGGATCATCTGTCAATGATGACGTTTCGGAGTTTCCTCTTTCTGCATGCATTTTGAAGTTATTTGTTTCCAATACCGACGGATTCACGGACGTATCCAGCAACAATGTTTCGGCCTTATTATCATTCGAGTGGGGGGTGACATTTTTGGCGTCTTTGTCATCTTTCGTTTGTGATGCTTCTGGAAGTGGAGGCATTTCATAAAAGTTCGGGCATTGATCCTCCAAAAGGACTGGGGCCTTTGCCTGGTCTCTCGTCAACCTCTTCATTTCTGTATGAAGGTGAGGCATGCCACGCAAAAACAACTGCAGTTTGGTTGAAGTAGTAAATATGACAAGAGAGACAGGAAAGTTGAAAACTTTAGATGTGCTAAAATGAAGCAGCGAATAGCACCCAACGAATCTGTGATGAATAAAAATATTTACCTCATGGTAGTACGAGTCACGATCAACACCCGATGGCACTCTTCTAAACCTACATTGGGACAACATTTAGTTCAGACCGACATTCCATTTTACACATATGCAACAAACGCAGACCGAAACTTACCCCCATGCATTCACGAGACGCAAAAATGAGTCAAGATTTGAATGATCAAAATAACGAGGCAGCACAAACTTTGCCATTTGCTTTCGGTTGATGATCCTCCATGACCTCCCGTGGGGAAGAAAAGATATGATTGCTGATAAATCTTCAGTGATCAAGGGGGGGGGACGTGCAAATTCGAGTCAAACCAAAAAAAGCAGGATACCAATTAGAAAACGAAAAAAAGGAAACACACCTGGATCAGAAAGCATGGCATCAAGTTTGACCGGGAGTGGCTGGAAAGAATTTTCAGGATCCCAACGAATGAGGCATCTGTAATTTGGGGGAGCTTTGATGTTGGACATGTCCTTGTAGACGTAACTTGGTGCTGGTGCAGGATCCTTCTGATTTTTATCCTCGCCATTTTGGATGCATCCGACTTGGGCTTTTAGGTGGTGGTTGTGGGCATTGGAATGTGTTCTTTGGCTTGAGCCATTGTCATCATAGCGGCGTTTGCTGTTGGAGACTACAATTTCGTTCCTCGTCATTTTAAATTCTCTGGTACCATATGGAGTCAAATAATTTTGATGTCTCGCTGTTCATAGAATGCAGCAATCCGTTTTACTTTGAGCGGAGAACAATGAAAATACTTAGAGGTATGTACTTACAATACAGGTAAGTAGAGATAGGTAGGTAGGTAGTGTAACACAATTTGTAATAGGTAGGTGGGCAAGGGGATTACAAAAACTTGTGTGGTCATGCTCTCTGGAAGTCTCAGGATTCTGTATTGACGAAGTCAGAATGTTCAGTTGCAGTTGGTTGGATGCCAGTTTGCTTGAGCTGAAAACTCAGTCGTCATCTTCATATGCTTAGCAGATGAATGACAGATAGATAGGTAAGTAAGTAAATATGTGCACACTGGAGGCATAAAATTAGGAGAAAAAATCAAGTATGTAGTATGTAGCAACATAAGTAGTAGCATTTTTTTTAATATTGACAATCTTACTACTCCTTGAAAAGATAAAAAAATAATACTCCTGATTACTCCTATCAACATCATAGTTAGACCTTATAAGTAGTAGTAAGTATTCTGCCATACTTTTGTGCCTTTGATGATCAAACAATGGTGTGTCACAATCTCCCCCGCCCCAAATCATTGATGCTCCCCTCCAATTTTCAAACAAAAAACATCAACAAGCAGCACACAATGGAAATGACATAATAATAAAGAATTTCTTGAAAAGCCTCCAGAGTATTGTAATGATTAGAACTGTTGAGGATCTCTCTCTGACTTATGATCATCATTTCTAGCTAAGTACCACGCCAGTAAGGCATCAAGGTGATACCTTAATTTGGCATCTGAAAATTTCAACCTGCCTGAACAATTTGGATAAGTAGGAGTTGCAGAGGAACAGGCATATCAAACAAAGCTCATTCATGGTAAAATTTTGAGCTGAGGAAGGTATAATTGAAAAAAACTGTGATCAGCAGCACTCAATATTGAAAAATATCAATATTCAGTCCATCTTTGAAGTGTGTCCAATGTTGTGATTCTACCCACTCTCCCCACTTTACCAAAATTGCAGCAAAACAGAGGTCTTTATCCACATCGTACATATTCTTTTATTTGTTTGGATATGGATATCAATTTGAACAATGGTGAGTTGAAGTTAAGGTATTATACCACTAGTTAGCTTTGAATCTTTTATCTATAAAACTAGTATAGTAAATAATAACGACAGTCAACAGTTTTTCTGTCTCTTGAATCCCAAAACACAGCATTAGATGGAAAATCTCATCTGCTGCCATTATATACAATTTTTAGTCTTGTTTGAGTTTTTGTGTCAATAGTTTGGCATTTGTTTTTGGACCTTCCATTTGTAGTTTTAATCAAAGCAAATAGAACAACCAAGAAATATGTATGCATAATTTCCTGTTCTATGTGTAGAGATTGCTGCAGCATTATCATTCAAAACTATCAGGAATATAATAAGTGCAGATTACCCTAGATAGCACATTTTTTCATTTGCACGACTACCAATGCTACACACTATGGATGATAAACATGTGTTCAAGCATGCCAACTACCTATGTACATTATACTTCATGATAAACATCAACCCGAACTGAGAAAGATTTATTTAGTCTCTAGCTCTAGAGGTGTACTGTGTCAATTTTTTTTCAAATGTGTGTTCTTTTAGGAATCCTGTATTCAATCTACATATAAATTTTTCCAACAAAACAAAATGTAAGTCATATAAACTTCATTGTCAGCTGACAGCTAACAGTAAACATAAATAATATGAGTGTATTTGACCCTCCCAGATCACATAAAATATGCAAAGAATGGAGTTGGATTAGACCTGTTAGTGTTAGTGCTCTAAGTATTTAGTCAATTTATTTTGCATATACATGAATAGTTATTACAGACTATCAATAAATGCATCTCTAGCACTGTAAGCTTCAATGCCATTCAACAAACTCTTTCAGATTCTACTTTTACTTTTAATTTTTTATGTGATCATCAAACAGACAAGAATAAAATACAAGGAACATTGTAAAGTGAAATTAGATACTTGCCTTGAGCCTTTTGTCAAATATGAACATTATTGTCCAAAGAAAGTTTTATTGTAATGAATGATATCTGTTATTCAATGGGTGTTGGATTCAACTTTTAAACTAGTTACTAGGTTTAGATAGCAGAAAGAATATCACTTGAAAATCCCAACATATGTGTAATATCCATCAACTACAAATCTTACTAAAGGTTTTTTGTACCAATGGGAGCTAAAATATCATTTTAACTAAAATTCACATATTAAGCACATACATATTATGCACCTTTCATACTGTTCTCTCCCAATTATCTCATAATTTTCTCATGGCTGTCAATTTGATTGTGATAAAATAGCATTATTTTGGATTGTTACAATTTTTATCTTAAAGTAATTCCTATTATGTTTTTTATCACATTTACAGTGTGTTATTTGTATAGTAATAATCAATAGTAAAATATTTATATTAAAGAAACTATATAATTGGCAAAGGATTTTCTTTTATTTCATGATCCTTTCAACCAAATATGAACATTGTATCTTAGCGTGTTTGCATAAAATGAATCAATAAACTTATAAAGTAAAAAAAAACAAAAAATAATGACACATGATCAATATTTTTAGTGATTTTATTAGGAACATGCTACCAATAAATTTTTGAGATTGTTGATATTGTCAAAAATGTAGAACATTCAAAACATTTATATCAATTTTTATAATTTTGAAGGAAAATATTTCCAGAGACCTATCTAATACATGCTGGATATTGCTTTCAATGTGCTCTTGGGCGGGTTCATTGATATCTCCAGGGTGTGTATTGTCTCCATTAGTTGTTACATCTTCTAAAATTTTGTTTCCATTGACAAGGTTGTAAAGAAATTCATTGATACAAGTAGCATTTTGAAATTTGCTGCCATTTTTGAAGTAGCTCTTTGTACAGATAATTTTGTGGTATTCTTTGCTAATATATATCTTTGTCTTGTTGTTTGATTTTCTGATAGATTTTAATTAATTTGTAGGTTGGTGTTGTCTCTGAAATGTGTTTTTTTTGTATTGTTATACTACACATGTTTAGTAATATTTTGTTCTTCCTTCTTTGTAAAACATTCTTTGATATTCAAAGATCTGGTTGAAATTTGTCTTCTTGAGGCATAGAAAACACATTCTTGATCCACAATGTTTAGAAAATAAAAAAAATATAATTAATAATGTGTTGTGCTGTGAACTGATCTGAAGTAATTCTACATTATTCTTGAGTTTGTTTTCATAGAAGATTTTAAATATTAGGCCTTGTTGTTCAATTAGTTCAAAACTAAGCCAACATGATGTTTGAATTCACAACTAACAACACTGTAAAACTTCATTTTCAGTGTCCATCTTGCTCTACATCAGCTATATCGTTTTAACTACAGTAACAAGTCCATTCCCTAAGCATCAGCTTTAAATATTCATTAATTTCATCCAAAAATCAGCATGACTCTAACATACTGTGGAGCATAAACTAATAAGTCCAGATACCAATGCTTTACAATCTCAATTTTAAATAAAAACAAAACACAAAACACCACTATAACTATATTATTCAATTGTTCTACTTCACCACTGACATCACCCAAACTTAAGACACAATATGCCTAGACATCAACTCCTCCTGTAACTCACCTGCCTCAATTTCCCAATTGAACCACTAAACTAAACACCACCAGGAGGTATCACAACTTTCAACATGATATTTTCAATCAACACAACCATCTTATACAAAACAAAATCCCCATCACACTACCTATACCGCTCTTTTGATCGACATAACTCTTACAAAAATTCACACATCTACTACCAGCAGCCAATAATAAGGCCTCAAACAAACATGCTTTTGAT
>JALLOT010000351.1:4687-15779 GCA_036939595.1 Thalassiosira livingstoniorum | reverse complement strand
TTTTGATGAACATTTACTAAACCCTGGTAGAGAGAGCTGTGCACCCAAAAAGCACTGATGCATTTACCTACTGCTGGTCCTCAATCATCAAGTGACAATTTTTCATCTGTCCCTATCAACAATACATGAATCACTGACACTCAACTCCCTAACAACTCACTAACTGAATTAATTGTTTCTGTTTTGTTGATCTACCAGTTGTATTTTTATAAGGTTATTTATTTGATTTTGGTCAAAAAATAGTTCCATCCCATCACATGAGTTTCCTGATTTGTTACCTGACCAATAGTATTTTTTACATGCAATTTTAGCCCAGAAGTGGATGGAAACAATGTAAATACAAATACTAATTTACCTGGCCAAACCCATGGTAAATGGTTAAATTACCTGGTAAAAAGATTTCATCTGACCTTATGCCCAAGCTTGTAACTGTGTACATGAATTTACCCATGAGTAAATGTACACAACATTTTTGATAATATGCTTTGAATGCTACATATCAATATCTATGTTATGCTAGATTCAGGATTACATATAACAAACTACCCATTTTACATCTTTACAATGTCAATAAACACCACACATTCATTACTGAGAAAATAACTGAGAGACTGAATACAAACTTTGAATATCATGTCGTTTGAAATAAGGATATATAAAAGAAGCTTTTGATTTGGTGCAAAAGTGTTAATGCATGGTGTGGTGTTAATTTATTGAAAAAAAAAATTTGACATCCAATAAAAATGTCTTAAATAACATAATAATCCAACTAAAATAAACAGCAAATAACTGCTAATCTCACTAAACTGACATCTTCTCAATCCAATCAGAAATGTATTCCAAAATTTTACAGATTCCCCTTTTTGTACATGATGTTTCTCCTTTTTGAGCTACTCTATCTATCCTTGAAAATCAATTTTTGATTTGTAAACCGTAAAATGCACTGTAAAAAGTCCAACAATATTACTTGTTTTCTTTTTCCTAAATGAGACTTATTAAATTGAAATTAGTAGTAAACAGAATTGACCATGACCAGTAAATATTTGTTCTATATCTATATTCATTGTGGAAGATGCATCTCAGCAGAATGAATATGAGCACAAAGCAAAAATCTGACAAAGTTGGTTGTAGAGGAGTTTGAATTTACCAAACAAAAGCAACACCAATAACAAAGATTTGATGGTGACTGGAAGGTATGTTATGAATTAGTGTTGCCATAATGAAACAATATACTAGAAGAGAGATTTGGGTTGGACCTAATTTGCATTTGAGGGTAGGAGATAATGAAAAATACTGTTCTAAAATTGGTAATGAAAAGAAAATACATCAAAGAACCTACCACTATCACCACTTTGCATCTTAACACATGTGGCTCCTGGTCTTAAAATGATGGTGCTAGTGCTAGTCAATCAATAGAAAACAGATAACACCATGAAGAATCTCAGACAGGATTTCATTTTGGTTAGTTGGGTAATCAGCGAGAAACAACAAAATGACAATAGAATACAGTAACAGCAATTATAACTCTTTTGGAAGTTATTGTTGCTTCCATCACTCACCACATGTTGTTGACAGAGCTGTTTGGAAGGATACAGAAAAAATTAATGCTTAACAAGAACCCTGAAAGTCAGTGACTCAAGTAAAACAAGTCACTTACAAAAATGATTAGATAGACTTCTTTTTGAATGGAAAGAATGTGGATTGGGAGACATGGTGGGTGTTTTGATATTTGCATTGATTATGATGGTGTCATTTGATGTTCCCTTTATTTAAAACAATGAAAATTTTGGAGACTGGTATAAACAATTTCTTGAACTACCAATGTCAGAGACAGTCAACAAAACCAATGGGTCATCATCAGAATGTTTATTATAGACTACTAAATGCTCTGAACCAAGGGTATTACATTGGAACCACTATATTGTCTTAGCAAGAGCCCACATTTAACCACAGGATCTGAACAAATATTCCTAGTTTTATGTGACACTGAACATTCTTGACTCAACTGATGACTGGCTGATAATCAGTAACAATCAGGCAAAAAATAAAAAAATCATGCCTACTAGTTGAGTTGAAATAAAGATGGGCATGTTTTCTGTGTTGATTGTCATTCTATTTTCCTCTCCTTTAAAAAATTTTGCCCTTTGAAGCACATTTATCATTATCTAAGCTAATCCATTTTATGATAAACTTTGATATCATAAATAGGAGAATAATTTAGTCCCAAACACTTAATATTAAATTAAATTAATTTGACAGCAATGATAATAACAAGTCTTCATTGCTAACTCTAGTTCTTCTGGATGATTATTCAAAAAGAAAATGAATCAAACATAGATCTCAACACCAAACATATTAAAAAATTCTATGGGGCTTGGGGACTCCTCAAAAAACAAATACCACAGGATTCAAAGACAATGATGCATGCCCAACCATGATAATGATAATGGCACAGAAATCATCCACACAAACATATCACATAGATACAAAATACCAATACCATGCCCTACACTAGTAGCAGTGGTTTTAGAAAGATCTCATTACTTTAGAGCAAGTAGACACATCAATCAATATGCCAAATTAAATCACCAAAGCACTTGTACCCATATTGTTTCACCACCATATTGACTTTCTACTCAGAAATGTATCACCACAATAGTCATTATTTTTTCAGAAATTAGTTGGTAAAGTTGCAGAACCAAAATGGAGCAATGACATGGTAGATATTGTCCCACCTGTTGCAGATAACACAATAGAAGTTGCTGCATATTGGTTTCATATTTGGCACACAGTTAATAGGCAAATGTATTAATTTTTCATACTGTAGCAATAGCTCATTGACATTCACAATCCAATCTAACACCTGAATAGAGATATTTGATTGGGAGGGGGTGTTATTCCTATAATAGTACCAAGGTAGATATATGCTTCTACTGGATACTCAGTTGTCCTCCTAATCTAAATATGCACTAGTACCATGATAGATGTAATAGCAGGACTGTCAGTTGGCATTTGGGGTACTTGTTGGGATTAGGGGGTGGCGTAGTGCCCAAAATAAACCAGATTTGAAAAAAAAATATTGCGATTGTCCTTCCTTCTCACCTCCCTAAGCTTCCAACTGGTTTTTTTCGAGCTTCAAATTCAGCATCGACAATGGCAATTCCGTTTTCAGGGAAAACAGGCTAATTTGTATACACTATTGGTAAACAACTAGTAGATAAAAAGTAATACTAGAGTTCCCTTAACAAACTAGGCCACCTCTAGTTTGTAGCTGCTGCGTCAGAATTCAGGCATTTGACGCAGCAGCCTCACAATAGTGTATGCGAAATCGCATGTGCTGGTTGTTTTTCACGTGGCGAAGCAAGCAAAATGGGATTTTGCTGCTTCTGGCGTTGGCAACAGCGGCAATAACACCACAGTTGAACCCCCCCCTCCAAAAATAAATCAACACTTACCCCAGCTCCTCAACTGCCACTGCTAGTGCCTTTGTCGCCACAAGGCCAAGAGGATGGCCACAACGAACGGTCGCGAGATGGCTGCAATAGCGCCTCCGGAGTCCGGAGTTGTCGGCTGAAGGGGTCGTCAGCCGTGGCAATGTTGTCGCAAAAAATAACAAGGGCGACACAAAAGCAGCTTCATTGGGGGCTCTCCTCGCGAACGCGACGGTCGTCGGGATGTGGGCGTTCATTGGGTCAGGGGCTTCCGTTGCCCGTTGGGTCGGGGGCTTCCGTTGGTTCGGCCAGCGGCGGGGATCAGCACGCAATCGCTGCCGTAGGCCAAGGCGATCGCCACAATCACCAATGTTGATGGGTGTCTAGACCTCATCAACAACAAAAAGTACCCCTCAATTATCCGCCACCTTTGCCACCGCCATGCCTGCAGTGGCAACAATGGCGATCGCGAAACGATTCGTCGATGACGGTGGCAGTTGTTCTGATTCGACAACCACATCAACCACATCACTCGATGCCGATCGGTAGTGTCTGGATGATGGTATGGGCAATGGAGTTCGATGGCGCAAAAGACTACAATATAACAATCAACAAAAGTGACAATTTTTCTTAATTTTTGCTACTGCAAATCATCATCAAGCTTGAACATAAGGTTTGAAAAGAAAACTGAAACGGCTCAAAGTTTTGCCATGAAAGGCAAAATTCATGTTTTACAGTGTTGTGCAATGCAAAGGTGCATTCAATTCCAACACACGCAACAATCAACAAAGATTGTAGCATAACTCATTTAGTGAACAATAAAATTGAAAAATAAACTGATATTTGGGACAAAATTATTGTCATAACCATACTATTATTATTGATGCACATGTTTTTCAAGGTTTTATTGTTGACTAATGCTTTGTTTCTTAAATGAATTTTGAATGGCAGTTTGATTTTTAATTTCATGTTTATGTCAGAAATTTTTGTAGCTTCAGCTTTAAAAGTATGTCTAAACCTTTCATGCAGTTGCAACTATAGTTTGAAATTAATATTGAAAGTTGATGTTGTAATTGTAAATTTTAGCTTAAAGTCTTAGACCTTGATTGTCAATAATATTTTTTGCTACAACACTCATTCAATTGCANAGCAGAAGAAGCAGAAGAAGCAGAAGAAGCAGAAGAAGCAGAAGAAGCAGAAGAAGCAGAAGAATAGGGGGTGGCGTTGGGGCTCAAAAAGGCCAGACCGAAATTTTTTTTTTGCAATCGTCCTTCCTTCTCAGCTTCCAAGCTTCGAACTGGTTTTTTTCAGCTTCAAATATTGCCTCGACAATGGCGGTTCCGTTTCAAGGGAAATTTAGCTAATTTCTATACACTATAGCTAAATAAGTAGTAGACCAACAACAATACTATAGTTCCCTTAACAAACTAGTCTGTCTCTAGTTTGTAGCTGCTGCGTCAGAATTCATGCATCTGACGCAGCAGCCTCACAATAGTGTATGCGAAATGGCATGTGCTGTTGGATTTTTGCGTGGCGAAGCAAGCAAAATGGGATTTTGCTGCTTCCGACGTTGGTGACAATGGCAAACACACAGCCATCGAAGCCCCTCCCTACCAAAAATCAACTCCAACAACAACACCAACAACCCCCCGCCCCCACGCCCGCAGAAACCTCGCCACTGCCACCATAGGGCGCACAGAACGGCCATGACGAACAGCGAATGGCCACTAGTACCTCCTGAATGGACGGGCCTTCGCCAGCAAGCATAACCTGCAGTGGCAATCTCCTGCCGTCCAAACCCAAGCAACAAAACAACAACAGACGCGAACCCTCCCCCCTACCCTGACGCCGCCAAAGCCACAACCAAACTAACACCACATGTGGACGACAACAGCCGTGATTGAAGGAGACAACCAACCAGACCTGACGTCTACGATTCAGTCGACAATGGTTGGCGTTGCCCATTCCAAGGCAACCACATCAATTGAAGGAATCTGAAACAGGCACGGCGAGAGAAAAATTAACAATCAACGGAGATCAATAGCCATCGCGGGGCGGTTTGTCATTTTTCGACGACGGCAGCGGCGGCCGCCCCAATACGAAGACAACCGCATCAATCTAGAAAAGCATGGCCAGGGACAACTCAACAATCAACAGGGGATGCCATCACCAGGCAAAAATGGACGCAACTTGCAGCAGGAAAGCGATCTTCAACATAACATAGCACAACGATTTGGCGTTTGCCAGGAGTGCACAAAAATTTGCAAAAACAGCAACGAAACTAAAAGAATACAAATACAACAATCAACATTGCAATGATGCATTTAAAAATCCCAACACAACAATTAACAGATATTGTTACACAATAAGTTTACTGTAAGAACATTAAAAATCTAAAAATTGAACTTTTTTGAAACAATACTGCCACATTTTTTTTGTATTGATCTTCATGTTTTTTAAAAATTGTAAAACAGAATTATGCTTAGCTTGTATTTTATTTTAATTGCTGTAACATTGATTCAATTGAAGTTACATCATTATTTTGTAATTATTTTAATTTTAATTTTTTAGATGCAATTTTGATCTTGTTTTCATACAGCTAGGCTATTACAAACAGTTTTGTGCCTTCCTTAGGTTTGGTAGGTTTAATGGCAGCAAGATTGTTTGCTTTAAAATTATTTAAAATTTTGAGTTTGAATGCCATATAGTTTTAATTTTTAAATGATATGATTTCAATTTCAACTGCATTTTCATTTATTTTTCTGAATCTTGATATCAATTGAAGTTAAACTGAAGTAGAAATTAAATCCTGTAATTTTGGCTCATTATAATGCCAACCATGTTACAATCCTAACTATTTTAATTGTCATTTTGATTTTAGTTGAAATTGAACTTGCCAGTGTTAATTAAAATTTGAGCTTGATTTGGAGTTTCAATTATAGGTTCAATAGCGGTGTCATCAGCTACTAAGTGTCATGTTGTCTGTAGTTGTGTTTTTCAATTTCATAGTATGCCAGGCATTTTAATTTCAACTCAGGTAATTTCAATTATCATTTGAAATCAATTCTCTATTTTGAGGTTAAAAAAAATACAAATATGTAAATTATGAACTATGTTCTTGTCCATGATGATGCACAATTTAGGATATCATGGTACTTCTGTACACGATAGCAATCAACAACAGTGAACTTAATTGTATCAATGACATAAATTTAAAATTGTAAATGTAAAACTGATTTTCCATCATTTAATTTTTAAGATATATGAATTGAAATTTTAACTTGTTACTAATAAGTTTTAAATTGTAAATTACAGTAACCAATTGTAACTTGTACCTATCTGCAAATTACTGACTGAAGCTGAAGTTTTGATTGCATAACTTTAATAGTAATTTTTATTGCAGTGGAAATTGTACTTTCAATATTTCACGTGTACTTGATTTTTTCATTGTTAATTGAAGTGATGATTCATTTTCAAAATTTGTAAGAGTCATATGAAATTCAATGTATTTAAATTGATATTATTTTCCTTTGCTTGACAAGTAGTTACTGAAGGTGTTGTATCTACAAAAAGACTAGGTCCCCTGTTTTTGGCAGGCATTCTACAAGATCAAACTAAGATGAAGTTTTTGATTTTTCCTGGAAAAATGTTTAGTTCTAGTCTGAAGGTTCAGTAAAATTACTTTTTTATTTTTGTTTCAACTTGCCTGTGGATGAGGGTGGGTCCAACTACAAAGTATTCTATTAAAATTGTCATGCTTCCTACCTGTTGCATACTGCACAGGCAAGGCAGACTTTGTCTTTGTTTTTGATAGAATACGGTGTTCATACCTCAAATATAAATTTATTGGTAGCAAAAATTAAGTTTTCAAGATTTGTTTTGTGCCTCATGATGCTACTAGAACAATGATGCACTATTACTATGGTACCAAAGATAGAGGTAGAAAAAAACCTTGATTATAATTAAACCAGTATCTAGTTTTTATGACCGTACGTAAATTTACTCATGAGTAAGATGAACACTTTCATATTCTTCCCTGGTTTGTATTAGCGTTTTGATCGAAGCGAATAAAAATACTCATAAAACGTTGCACTCGCGCTTTGACTGGTCAAAACGAAATCTTTGTATATACATTTTTTTGCTACTTAATTTAAAAAAAATGTAATTACTAGTAATTACTATGTGTTTCTTAGAAAACACATTTTTTGCGATAACTGGGGAACAAATCAATATTTTTGTCTGATTTTTTTTGCAAACTTCATTATTTATATATATCTAACAAAGCCCACAGTTTGAACAAATGTAGTTGGGTTTGAAATTTTCACATTTTTACTACGCCACCCCCTACTCTGAAACCAGCTCATGGCATCAGAACTATCGTAATCAACTGCATCAGAAACTCAATACCCCACCGCCAGGCACTATCGAACCAGAAGGTGAGCTCCTAGCCATAAGGAGTACAAGTAAAACCAATCAGCAGTCAGACTCAGATGAATTGATCCCAGCAAGAAAGGAGCTTGGAGAGAGCGCCAACATGTTTCTCAATCCTATGGTTCCAATATTCAATCTAAAAGTAAAAGAGCAAGCACTGCCGGAGTTGCAGCATGCTTCAGCTGGAAGGGAAGAGAATCATGATGAGAATACTACTACCAGCAACAATGGTGTTCAACAGAAATCAAGCAATAATGATGACACCAGCAGCAGCAGCAGTGGCTCCTTCACATATTGCACACCCAATGGAACCAGACTGCCAATGAAGAGGGTCCTTGATGAAAATGGAGAGGCAATATCAGTACCAGCCTCAATGCCTGGACACCTGGAGCGTGGCTATCAAGCTGATGATGATGATAGCTCAATCTCAAGTTTGGAGGATGACACAAACCTCACAAATACATCAAACCAGTCGGTAGTACTCAACAATAATAAATTACTCACTCAACCTGAAGAAAAAAATTGCCGGAGGACAAATCAGAGGATGGAAAACTCAGCACTGAAGCAGTCCAATCACAAACTTTAACCCGAAGTGCTTGAAAAACACTTCACAAACCAGTAGAAAATGAGCCAGTGTTAAGTCTTGATCCACCCAAAATATAGTCTAGGAAACCATGAAGTGGCAGAATGTACTTACTGCTTTCTTTCTTGGGAGTCTTGGCAATGAGCGGGATGACCTATTACGGCCATTTGGGGATCCAATTGATGTTAAACCCACAGGAGTAACAAGATGTGTATTTTAAAACATCAATGGGATGGCCAAGATCTTTCACCCAGGAGAAGAAATATGTGAAGTCATGCACTCTCATCACATTGATATCTTTGGGTGTGCTGAAATGAATTGCAAGATGGACATGAAAATGAACACCACCTTGTCCTCCTGCTTGCAAACACATTTTGGAAATAGCAATATTATCACATCATCATGCCATAGCAAGAGTGACAAACATGCCAGAGGAGGAGTTGCCACATTCATTCAAGGCAATGTCAATGGTTGGGTTGTGTCCAAAGGGAGTGACCACATAGAAAAGTTTACTTGGGTCAATTTAATTGGAGCAGGAGGTGAGGGAATTAGTGTTGTGACAGCCTACAGGGTTCGCCAATGGAAAAGCACTCATGCAGGAAATCGAACAGCATATATGCAACAAGTTTGAGAGCTCATACGTGATAGAGATCTGTCACCAGATCCACATGAGTGTATCTTGACTGACCTTTTGAGTCACATCCAAGAACAGCACACAAAGGGTTTTGATTCCATTGTCATGCTTGACACCAATGAGGATTGGGAAGCTACGGATGGGTAATACCAAGTTATCCAAGTTCATGTAGAAAAATGGACTGATTGACATACAGAGCAGCAATCTTTCAGAACTTCCCCAAACAACATAAACCAGAGGAAGACGGAGATTGGACTTCACACTGATGTCAGAACACTTTTCACGACAAGTTGCAAGGTGTGGATTTGTGAGTAAGTTTGATGGAGTCAACTCAAATCACACTCTTTAATTCATCAATTTCTACAATAAAGTCATGTTTGGCCGAGGTGATGTCAAGATTCCACCTCTAGACGGACAAGAATTCCTTTATTATCATGGGTCTAAGAGAAAGGTTTTTATTGAAAAACTTACTCAAATATTGAAACATCATCAATTTGATAAATGCCTTGGGGAGATGGAGGACAAATTGCAACACTCAAGTGGCACTGCAGAACTCAAGAAAGAGTGCGATAAACTTGATTTTGAGTAAGAATGTGCAATAAGAGTGGCAGCCAATTCCATGGGTAGAAAAAAATCAGATTCCTGCGGTCCCCAGTGCTAACAGAGGCTGGATCTAACTACTTGCTGTGGAAGTCAGTTTTGTCCACTAAGCAAAGGCAAGGAACCTTCAATCATCACATTCATGACCTTGCAAAGAAAGCTAAGGTACTGATTGAGGAATGTGAACCTGCAACTTCACTAAAGGCTTAGAAAGAAGTTTGGAAGGCCGAGGCTCATCTCCAAGAGTGCCAAAAGTACAATTCACTCCTTTGGGTCAAAGCCCTAAAAAAAGGCCAAAGACACAGCTGATCTGGAAGGAGAAGATGCGGCCAGTGTCTATAAATCCATGATTAAACGGACAACAATTCAATCCATGCACCAAAAATTATCCACAGTCACAAAAGGCAGCAGGAAGGGCCTTGATTATGCAGAAATTCCATCACATCACTGGTTCTACTCAAAATCAGCAGACGAGTTGTTCCACTATTAGAGAGGCATCTTTGAGGCATTCTCTTGCAAACATTAGAATGGTTTCTACCAACATCATACAATAAAAGTGCCTCCCAAAGACTCAACGCCCATGGACATTCAAACTAATGATTTTTACATCAAAATCACTACCCACATCAAGGAGCCATTGCAATGGCAGAAGACTACCCAACATCATGAACTTGAGCGGATCATTCTCTAACGAAACCAACATCACCTAGAACAGGTCTCAGCAGAGAATGGTTACCCTACAATGTCTGCCTTCGAGGAACTTCTAGACCAATATGGAACATGTATGGTAGCTGATAAACTACTCAATAATGCCCTCACCAATGAACTAGAAGCATTCCCACTTCCATTCCAACAAGTTCTGCAGCAGCTTGCCAGGACAGATGAAGAGCAATGCTCACGAGAAATAACAGGAACCATTTCTCAAACAGAATTTACAGAGGCCTTCAAAGTGGTACTGGAGAAGACATTGTCCTCTCCATCTGACATTCATTATACATTATTGAAATGTATAGCCTCAGACAATTACTTGGCTGCTCTAGGATCACGTATAATGAGCATTCCTTTCGAATATGGATTGCTAAACCATCGGGGGAAACAGTGTATCAAGGTCATGTTGGAGAACAAGCCTGGTGTACGCCAAATCCATCTCCTGCAAATAATTGGCATATTGGAGGCTGTTTTTAACACAGCCTTGAAGATCTTCTTTGCTAAGAAGCTCATGCAAAATGCCGAGGCAACAGTTTTGAGTGAGGAACAATGGGGAGGCAGACCCCATCACACTTCAAATGATGCTGCACTCAGGAAGAGACTCATGTTAAACTGCACAAGAGCAATGTTTCATACAGTTGCATTGTTCATGATGGATGCAACTGTATGAAACATTGCTCTTGTGCAGTTTAACATGAGTCTCTT